>WMED01000691.1:1738-26411 GCA_019650415.1 Pipa parva
TTTCCTGACAAAAACACAACACACTTGTCTTGTTTGGGTTGAAAAGACTCAAAGAAATTGTCTTGTGAGATGTGTAGTAAAATGATTGATCCTTTTTCTGACTGGATTAAGATTCCTTGATCAATAGTCAGCTGTATGGAGAGGTCTGAAAAGAGTTAAATAGAAATGGGAGCAGAGAAAAGAAAGGTTAGCTGAAGCAGAGCAAACAAAACCACGGGGTTTTTAAACTATAGAAAAATGAACGCCCCCCCCCCCCCCAAATTTAACTTTCTTAAAGAAATCTGCAGGGTGTTTTATTTTTCCTTAATGTTCTCCATTTGCAGACACATTCTATCCGCTTGGTGCAACATCCTTACCCATATAGAATCAAGTAAAATTAGCGTCTCTTTAAGTCTGTTCAGCAGAGTCTGGATATATTTAAAGTACCCTTACACTGGGCTCATATCTGTAATCCCTGAAGCACTGACACTGCAAGGTGGTTCCGGTAGTGAGCGATTTTTTTTTTTTTTTTTTTTTTTTTTTTTTTTTTAAATCACCTGTTTTCTGTGTCCAAGCACCCTCCCTTTCTCATGGTGGTTCAGACTACAGCTGCTTGCAAAGGATCATGGTGTATTCTTAACTAGGCAATTATAACTCATGCATGGCTCTCATACATCGGATCATTCTCCCAATCTGTTTATCCTTGGCTTGTCACACTTGGCAGGGCCTGTCTGACACAGATACTATATTTACACAGTCACATCACTGCATGGGCCCATTGTGGGATAGTGAGAAAGTAGTGGATGGTTTGCTTAAAGGGGTATAGCTTGTATGCTGGCAGTTCCAGAATGCATAGCTTTTTGGGAAAAGATTGTATGATTGTGTAACGGCACGTATCTCACTGTGAAATCTAACTGCGTGTGAGGTCATTTCACTGGGACAAGCATAGTTAAATATTAGCGGGCTGAGGTAATATTAGCATGCCATTAAAACAGCTAAACTATTTAGCTAAGGTACTGGAACAAACTCGACATCACAAGGATCTGTAAAAATGTGACTTTCAGTCTGTTCTTCAAGCACAACTCCCAGAATCCTCTGTTGAAGTTTGGACAGCACTTATAAGGGGGTTATTCACTAAGGTGCGAATTCGCAAACAGCGGATTCCCATAGCAAATCCGCGACAATTTCCCCATTGTAAAGTCGCAACAATTTTTTTAATGTTAATATTGTGACAATTTTCCCATAACAAAGTCGCAACTGAAACAATATTCTCATTACAAAGACGCGACTGTGACAGTAGCAGCATATTGCGACTGTCTTTATCTGGCAAATTCACACTTTTACGCAACAATTCAGACTTTAGTGAATAACCCTCTTAGTCTGAGTTGTACATACACAGGAGGAGACAATTGTGTATGTGTAAAATGCCACACTTGGTACATATCTTTATAAACTTAGACAGACATGTATATTTGTATGCTGATAGCAGAAGCGATAGGCAGATTTGGAACTTGTTTAAATGAGAATTTGTTCTGCATTTTTTTTTTTTTTTGGGGAACTTTTCTTGATGATTAATAAGCCAAGTGAAGTCGACGGAGGGGAATGTTTCTAGAAGTCGACGGAGGGGAATGTTTCTAGGAGGGGAATGTTTCTAGAAGTCGACGGAGGGGAATGTTTCTAGAAGTCAAAAAGGTTTAATGCTGGAAAAAGTATTGTTTTGTTTCTTTTATTACACCAGTATCGCCTGTTTAAAAATCTTTTATCACCATGTCGAAAGTCTGTTTTAGTTGCATGATGCTTACATGGAAAAGTTGTTTTGGATACTAAATAAATCAGTGGAAACATTTATAAATATCCCCCATACTGGGTCATCTAAAGATAAAATCTTCCTTTCCCTTGATGAACTTTCTGAGGTAGATTTACTTTTGTGTTTTTGACTGCTACAAAACCCAATAAGGCCTCGGCTTCAGCTGGTGGACTAATGAGCGCACATCCTTCTTAATGATTTCCTGGAACCGTTCAGAATTCGTGGTCACTGCCATATTGTCTGGAGTACAGGAAAGGGGCAGCAAAGCCTCTTGGCTTTGGTTTGATGTTCTAACTGTGGACTGTTGCTTTCTGTTAGTTCTTGATGTTCTATGTCCATAGATCATTGTCCCAAAATGCTTGGGGATCATCATCTTTCTTCTTCTTCTTCTTTTAACAAATGTGGGGGGGAAACATAGATGTTGAACTTTGGTGGTTTCCACCTTGCTGCTCACTCACTTCTACCCAATCCCTTTCTTATTACGTAATACTTTACAATGGCCTTCTCTAAGGCTACACAGACCCACAGATGTTAGCATGGTTTTGAGGGATATTTTATAACTTCCATATTGAGTAATTGTTGCACTTTTGGACTTATTTTGGCAGCAGGACACTTTCCTACAGTTTCAAGTCTTAACCACCATTATATCCAAATGGACACTGGTGTTTAACAGTGTCTTAGAACCTTGGAAGTGACTGTGTCTTCCAAAATGCCCATTGATTCTGCTATAGTGTTCATTGTGGTGACTACTAGACTGTGTTGGGAAGGTCCAAGATATAGTGAGCAGCAGTCTAGCCTGGCTGTGTCCCGTTGCCGCAATCTAATTATCTGTTACATTTAGAGAATGAGTAAACCAAGTTTGGTCTCAGTTTCACAAGTCATGTGGGTGTTAAACTGGATGGGATGTGTTGGGAGGGTTGGACATGTTGGGCATATGTCTGGTTTTCCACTTTAAATTATGTTATTTTGTTTAGAGACCAAAGACAGTGTATGAAAAACACAGTTCAGCAGTGTGGTGGCTCAGTGATTACTACTGCTACTGCTGCCTTGCTCTGGGTTCAATTCCACCCTGGACTTCATCTCCATGGAGTTTGTATGTTGTCCCAGCTCCTACGTGTATTTACTCAGTTTCCTCCCACAATCCAAAAACATACATCTGTGCTTGTCTATGTGTGTGTGACCGAATAGGGAAACTAGATTGTAAGCTCCATGGGGCAGGGACTGAAGTGTATGACGAATCTCTGTAAAGCACTGCGTAATATAGTAGTGCTATATAAAAAATTAATAAATACCAAAAAAAAAGTACCAGAATTAATATAAAAGGGGGTAAATACTTTATTACAAATTCTGCAAAAAGTTTTATTACAGTTTTGTAAAGCCCACTGTATTCTATAAGCAGCTTTTATAAAAATTGGGTCTGTGCAGCTTGCAGGTGACAGCTGTTGTTGAACTACGTATTTAGACATCCTTAGATAAGGGATGCTGGGAGTTGTAGTACAGCAGAAGGTGTAAGGCGCAAGTTAAACAGCCTAGGGGTGTGGAAGGGAGATCGTTTATATCATAAAATCAGGGAAATAACCAGGTTCATGTTTATTCTCACCGTTTCTCCAGAAACAGGATAGTGTTATTACTGGTGCCTAAACTTGTCCAATGTCCTATAAATGTCTATAAATAACAATAATATAACAGTCACCCCTCCCTGCTGTGTCACATGCAGCACTCATTCAGTGCATAATTATTTATTAGATTCTAGAACACCCAGCCTTTCTGCTTAGCACATAATTAGGGGAAATTTATGAAAGTCGAAAAGGTTTTTTGATGGCCTAATGTTGGAGAAACAGTGTTTATTTTATTATGCCGGTATCCCCAATTTACAAATGCTGTTTTTTGGCCATGTAGGAAATCGCTTTTTAGTTGTATAGGTGTGCCTGCCATATCAGAAGGTCTAAGTCCATCCTGTGTTTGTTCTTTGCCTTTCATCCAGTTTATAAGACCCGACGTAGGTTCCAGAACATTAAGCAAGGCCTAGTGACAGAGTGGGCTAGTGGTGTCATTAGTTAGTGGACTTGTACATAGCAAGAGACTAGGAGACTTTTCTGTCTCAAAACTCCCTAGTTAGGAGAAGCCTCCTCATATTCTTGTAAAATTGCAAGAAAACACTCCAGATTTTCATGTGAGGCTGTAGATTTCAAAGAAAAAGTTTCTAAAGGACCAGTCAAATATGGAGATACTGCAGAGCGTTTGTTGCAAGCGTTTAAGTAAGGAACATTAGTGGTTTACATGACATCCCTAGCAGCATATGCATAATGCAATAGTTTGATTAAAAGGCTATTATTTGTTATAATAGCTTTCATTAAAGTATGCAATGCTTCATTCCAACTAACATTTCATTATCTGGTGTATGACTCCTGCTGTTTATCCGTGATAGACGGAATGAGTCAGTGAATGATCATCCCAAATGCGTTTTGATTTTTGCCTTGTATTATTACAGAAACAGCCTTTAGATCAGGGGTGAGCAATTAGTTTTCTCATGAAAGGTGTGGGTGGTTTTAGAGGGCTGGAGTGGTGTGCCTAGTCTGCCGGCGTCTATGGCGGATGGCCACACCCCCTACCCCCCATTTTAGCATGCTTGCGCAGGCCGGTTGGAGGTCCAGATGTAGCCTGTGGGCCATACAATGTCCGGGTCTTTTTTAGATCACTGAGACATGAAGAGATTAATTTGTTTTTAGAAGTTTTAAGCATGGGAAGAGTTAAATTTTACGAGTTCTGTGAATATCTGCGAAGAGAGCGCAAAAACAAGAGAATGCACTAATAGTGCATTACCAATGATGCTTTATATGATAGGCCAAAGTACCAACACCTTCGTGACCACAACCGTGTATGAAATATAACCAATATTTGTGTGATGCCACCTTTGAGTGCAAAACACTTTGTAAGAATTCAATGCTCACCAGATGCAGTCAGCATTCAGGCATGTAAAGAAACCAAGATGGCCATCTCACTGTCTCTTGTTGCTCAGCAATCAGATTAGGTGGTAGATGTCATAAAAAATGCAGGAGAGGAGAATCTTTTAAACTTGCATTTTTCCTTTTATTGGTAATATGTGGTAAAAAATATAATAAAAAACTTTAAAACAATTGTAAAACAAAAATAGGGAACAATGTCCACTGATGTGTAACGCCACAGTCACAGACCAAACATGTGCAACCAGAGATCCTGCCCCTTGTATTGCATATGCAAAATTGGCAATAAGCTGTTTTGTAATAGCAGCTTTTCAATCACAAAGGTAAAATTTTACATTACTTTTTAGCAGACTTATTATGGTATTAAAGCCACATACAAAAGATTTTAATCAAGGACGCCAATGGTAAATGGTAACCTGCTTGAATTCACATAGTAAATAATAATTTTGTTTGCTCTGATATTATCTTGAGTTATAAAAACCAGTTGAGCAAGTGGCTCATTTGGGGAAAAACACCCCCTTTATTAAAGGACCAAGTAATACAAGAAAAAGGAGAATTTCCATTTGGACTGGAATGTCTGTTATTCCTACACAGTATTTATAATAGTATCTTTTGTGAGCACTTTGTAGGAATTGAACAGACAACATCGTTTTATAACTACATATCGAATTTATTAAAAGAATTCAGCGTTAATTAGTAACAAGTGAAATGGGATGATTTATAAGAGGAGCATTTTTAGAATGGCATTATCCCCTTAATCTTAATAAGTGTTGAGTGTAAGGATGGGTTAATAGCGGGAAGCTGCACTTTGCACTGACATTGCCTAAATTGGCAAGAACACCTTTTTTCCGGAGTCTGCCTGTCTCGCAGTGCCCTTATTTTTATATTTTTTTACATTGATGGGCGAGGCATTAAATACAGTTCAATTATCTCATTTACCCTAAGGGAAGGGTGTAGAGTCCTGTTTGCTGTACCTTTTTATTAGAAAGGTAAAGATGTGCTTATGTCAATAAACTGGTGGAAAGAATCTGCAGTCAGCACAGACAGAAGACTGTCTATTGCTCCTCCTGTCAGTCGCACTCTTTTCCTGAAACCCATTGAATGTTGTTTTACCCAATATGCATGCATTCTTTGTTTCATTTACTTTCTCTGCTATTTAATTTTGATTACTACAGCTCCCCTTCATGCTACTTTTAGCCTGTATGTTAGACTGTGTAATGGAACAAATTTATATACACAGTGATACAAGGTTTGTAGATACTAATAAAACAATCACGTCACTGTAAAGTGATAGTGTATGTACATATTGATACTGAGATCCCCACTGGTAGCAGAGACAACATGTAGTTTGTGAATAATTAAAGGGTAAATTAAATGTAAGTAACGTGCTGATTTTGCTAAGGGCTGTTATAGAAAGCATGATGCATTATACTGTTCAGTATGTGTCCCAATAAACAAATGATGTTTTTGTCTCATGTATATAAATATAGTTTCATTGCAGTGTCGTACATTTACTTCACTCTTATTAACCCAGGAATGCTGGAAGCTCTAGTTGTGGCCCTAACAAGGGTTACTGCAGTCAACTAGAGAACTTTGCCTTTGGGACTAAAAGTACAATAATGAACTATAAGTAGTTTAGCCGCATTATTAAATTACTGATTTAAAAAGATATTTTCAACATAAATAGTTTTTTTGTGTGTTTGAAATAATATATATTCTGAAAAATTATATGAATTTAATTGGGTTCTTAAATAAAGATTCAGCACTAATTATTGCCTAGGGCGTGACTTGCCTGCTCCTTTTTCAGCACCACAGTAGTTCGGTCTCACTTTTTGACTGAGATACTGGCTGTATTTGTAACAGCAATGCAGCCTTCTATAAAATCTGTTACTGAGAGCTTGTGAATTGTGTAGTACAGGGAGCATTTCTGCCAATTAACAAGCCACTAAAATCTGGAAGCAGGCAGGTTATAAGAGGAAGTTTTAAATGAGTGAAAGAGATTATTCTTGTAAACATCAGTGTCATTGCTGTCCATATTTCTTTGGTACCTGTAAAGAAATAGCAATAAAATAAAGAAGTGTAGGGGACTATTCACTGAGGTGCGAATTCGACTGTCGAATTCTCAAACAGCGAATTCCCATAGAAAATCAGCGGCGGCGACAATTTCCCTATTGTAAAGTCGTGACCGCGACAATTTTTAAAAGATGCGACTGCTACAATTTTCCATAGTAAAGTAGCAACTGCGACAATATTCTCATTATAAAGACACGACTGCAACAGTAGCGTCTATTGTGACTGACTTTAGCTGGGGAATTCACACACACATATATATATATATATATATATATATATATATATATATATATATATATATATATATATATATATATATATGCAACAATTTGGACTTTAGTGAATAACCCCCCTCAGTGTCTGCTGAAAGTATTTTACAGAAAATATGCCAAAAATAAATGTAATTTTCACTGTCTTTTGTCTTGCAGAGGGAGTGCATCTCAGTACACGTTGGGCAGGCAGGAGTACAGATGGGCAATGCATGCTGGGAACTGTACTGCCTGGAGCACGGTATCCAGCCTGATGGTCAGATGCCCAGTGACAAAACCATTGGTGGAGGGGACGATTCCTTCACTACATTTTTCAGTGAGACTGGGGCTGGTAAACACGTTCCCCGTGCAGTGTTTGTGGACCTGGAGCCCACTGTGATTGGTGAGTCAGACATGATAAAATACTTTAACTATCATAGCGATGTCGCCATTCTTTATACAGGTGCCACGATCAGGTGCATTTATGGGTGAAAGTCCTCAGAAACTATTGTTTTTTGGAACAACTGTACATTACGGGAAGCTTTTTTCCCACTTTTGCTGGTGGCCTCATTAATCAAAGCACCCAGCAGAGAAAATAAATGCAACGGTAGTGCGATCAAGGGTGGGGGGGAGGGGTAACGTTAAAACAACATTAATGGTAATGTATTGTGGGAATAACCTGATGTGAACAGAGGAAAATAATCGCTCTATGAATGGCTTCTCCAACAAAGGTTGAATATGGATGTAGTTGGCCTTCACACCAAACCTGAGATTGTATTTTGAAAATTCTTTGATACATGTTTTATGCATAATGATAATGAAAAGACATCCATTGTTCAAGTCATTGTTATAACTTTGTCATACATTGTTAAAGGAGAACTAAAGTGAAAAAATAAAAAACAAGTGTTGAAATACTTACCTTATACTGAGCCGATTGATTACAGTCACAGCATGAGCTGTTCTGTAATTAGCCGGCTCCCGATGCTTCCCCCAACGCCTCCTGCACAGTGTTCTCCTTTAAAGTGAGATTTTCTGTAAATGTTTGTTGGGGTTTTAAAGGCCCATTAACACCACAAAAAAAAACCCATTTAAGTTGGCGTGCCATGTGTACCTGTTTGTTACGTCTGTTATTTTAAGTCTGTTTCTCTTCCTTCTGGTTTTAACCATCTTTTATCTTTATACTAAACAAAGCCCTACCTAGTCCTATTGTTCCCTATGGGACTTTAGATAATACATATTCATGAATTGCCCCAGGAAGCCCAATTTGCAGCAAAGAAAGATAACGCAAACCAATAAAAATGCTACTACGATTACAATACAAATAACAATGTTCTTTTACTGCTACCACTTTCCCTTTAATTATCTATGAAATGAATGCTCAAGCAATGACCTCCCTTTCCTTTCTGCTGGTTTATATTCTAGATGAAGTGCGTGCTGGTACATACCGCCAGCTATTCCACCCAGAACAACTCATCAGTGGCAAAGAGGATGCCGCCAATAACTACGCCCGTGGCCATTATACCATTGGTAAAGAGATTATTGACCCCGTCCTCGACAGAATACGCAAACTGGTAGGTATGGTTCCATTAGGAAAGCTTCCCTGGTATCTGTAACCTGTCATTGTATGTAATTCTCCAAGAGGGTTTGATATCCCAGCATAATGAATAATACACACAGGGAATGGCCGTACAGCAGAGGTGGTAGGGACACATACAGTGGCAGAATTCAGGCATGGATACAAGGCAATTTCAAAATCCTAAAGCAGCTGTTCCCTTGGGCAGACTAAGTAGAGAAGCATAGACCGGTCTGGGCTCAGTATAATGCAAATGTAGGGCTCTTTCCAACCTCTCCCTTACTGTATTCTAAATTTAATGAGATATTGACACCAAACAATAAAAAATGGCATGTATGCACTATCCATGATGTTAACTTTCATTTCAAAGTGCTATTTGGCCTAATCGCATTAACGTTACTTGTCTATTCTATTCCATTTAAACAAGTGCTGCTTTCTTAGTTTGCTTTATCACTTGATTACATTGCAAATGTTTTTAAAGTTCTGCAATCCCCAGAAACCCAAATCTTACTCCCGGTTATAATTTTTTTTTTTTTTCAGGCTGATCAGTGCACTGGACTCCAGGGATTTTTAGTGTTCCATAGCTTTGGAGGTGGCACTGGATCTGGTTTCACCTCCTTGCTGATGGAACGTCTCTCAGTTGACTATGGTAAGAAGTCTAAGCTGGAATTCTCCATCTATCCTGCTCCTCAGGTTTCAACAGCTGTGGTTGAACCATACAACTCTATCCTCACCACTCACACAACCCTGGAGCACTCAGACTGTGCCTTTATGGTGGATAATGAAGCAATTTATGATATTTGTCGTAGGAACCTGGACATTGAACGCCCAACCTACACTAACCTAAACCGTCTCATAAGCCAAATTGTCTCATCCATCACAGCTTCCCTCAGATTTGATGGAGCTTTGAATGTGGACCTGACAGAATTCCAAACCAATTTGGTGCCATACCCTCGTATCCATTTCCCTCTGGCTACCTACGCTCCAGTTATCTCTGCAGAGAAAGCTTATCATGAGCAACTCTCTGTATCTGAAATCACCAATGCTTGCTTTGAACCAGCCAATCAGATGGTAAAATGTGACCCCAGGCATGGTAAATATATGGCTTGTTGCTTACTATACCGTGGTGATGTGGTGCCCAAGGATGTCAATGCTGCTATTGCAGCAATTAAGACCAAACGCACTATCCAGTTTGTGGACTGGTGCCCAACTGGTTTTAAGGTTGGAATCAACTACCAACCACCAACAGCTGTTCCTGGTGGAGATCTGGCCAAGGTACAGCGTGCTGTGTGCATGCTGAGCAACACCACTGCTATTGCTGAGGCCTGGGCACGCCTGGACCACAAGTTTGACCTGATGTATGCCAAGCGTGCCTTTGTTCACTGGTACGTAGGTGAGGGAATGGAGGAAGGAGAGTTCTCTGAGGCCCGTGAAGACATGGCTGCCCTAGAGAAGGATTATGAAGAGGTTGGAATAGACTCATATGAAGATGAAGATGATGGAGAGGAATAAGAATTGTTACTTTCCAATATTTTATTCCAGTGATGGGAAGGTGTCCTTAAGCTAGCCCTCTCAACAATGAAATAATAAAAAAAAGTAATGCTACAAAAAATATATATGTATGTGGCAAATCTCGAGTTTTATTTTAACTGTGAATATTCCATTTTTAAACAGTTGAATTTATTTTGTTGGAAAAAAAAAAAAAAAAAGGTTTGGAAAGACTAGCTGAAATGTGTGGTTTTTCTTACTGTATTTAGATAGTTACGCATCCAGTACAAACTATGTACATTTCTTTGAAGAAGAAATCTTAACAAATATCCACCCATTTTCTGATTCTTCAGTTTTGAAAAACAAACCTGACATTCTTTAATTACAGATCTGTTGCGTTCTCCTTAGACACAAACATGTAAGCTTCAGTAAATCTCAAGGTCACTTACTGGCTATTGTTCTAAGGCAGTGGTAGTGAACCTTTTTGGCACGGAGTGGTGAGTGACGTCATCGCGCCTGTGGCGGGAGAGGAGAGCTCCTTCAGTGCAGGTCACGGATCCGGCCTGAAAACTGTCGGATCGGGTCCACCGCCTGTACTGAAGGCAGGTTTGGTGACTGCTTGCGTGCCAACAGAGAGGGTTCTGTGTGCATTGGGTTCACCATCCCTGTTCTAAGGGAATGTTGTATACTACTGTATCACGCTTTCGGAATACACCCCACCCCTATTTTAAAGGACTTTGGCATACATTGTGATCAAATTGGTACTAGACTTTTTTATTCTACATCATTTTCTGGCAAGTTTCACAAAATATGTTTGAGAAAATCCTTTTTTTTAAAATGAATGAATTGCTGTATGTCTGATCATACACATATCAATGCATGTTACGGTAGTTGCCTAGTACAGTTGCAGCATCTCTTAAAGCCTGCAGTGAACATTAAGTGAAATTTATTCATGATTAAGAGAAGCAATTACATTTTCAAGCTTGGCAGTCAATCATGGTTGATCACTCATAATCGATGGTCACCCAGGCACTAGAACATTTTTGGATACTTAATTCAAAATGAGCAGATTAATCATTGTTGAGTGAAACAGTCCATGTATGGTCAGCTCTGGTAGCCTTTAGAGCAGCTTAAATGACAACAGCTGATGCACATACATTTCATGAATGGAAAAACACTCCCTTCCCCAGAAAGATAATAATGTCAACAGCAGAAACTAGAAATTCTGGGTTTTAAGAAAAGCTAAACTAAAGCCTGCATTGGGAGAGGAGGGGGCTCTGACAAAAGAGGAGTTACCAAAATAAATCTAGGACTGGCTGAGCATAAAGAAACAAGAAGCCTTTCAGGTTACGTCGGTGACTCGGCAGGTGGCTGTGGGCCTATGTGAATGTTTGAGAGTTGCTCTTCAGGAGTCCCTGTTATCTGAGAAGTTGGATAATATTTTAGGAGTTTATATTTAGATATAGAACAGCTGCACCTTCCTCTCTCTGGGAAATGAAACTTACTGACACAGAAGCGAGTGATTTTCTATTTGGAGTATAGCTGTTTAAACCTCCTACTCGCTGGGGGATGGTAAACAAGTAGAGTGCTTTAATGAAAGGAATGGCAAACGCCTAAAATCTGTGAGGTTCTATGTCTATTTCTTGTGCTCTCAGGTGTAAAAATGAATGTTCAGAGGAAACCATTTTTTTTTTGATTAGAAGTAACAAAATTTAGGAAAAAATATTTAGTTTTTCTGTTGGATTCTGAATGTCAATATGGATCCCGCAACTCATCACATTCCTGTTTTACTCTAACAATTGTGACATCACAATTGTATTAACATGACATTCTAACTGCATTACCTTGATGTAGGTATCATATTCTATGTAAACCAGTGAATGATACAATCTAAATTTAGGTCATGAAATGACACTCTGCAGAGAATATAGGTGCGGTCTCACCTCTGTCAGCAGTCTGTACCTGCAATTCGGTCAGCATTCTTGCTCTTCCACTTAATTTTAGTTTGCTTTGCTGACTGCATCAAACAAAGGCCATGACTAGCTGAGTGTAAAAAAAGTTCAGTTTATAGATATTTCTCAACGTGCTTTTAATTAAATGTCTTCTGGGCCGTTTCTTTTTCAGACATAAGTTGAGTATCTGATTTTAATAAAGTACAGTAGAACAATGACAGTCACCTTGAGTTACACTTTGGTTAAGTCCACGCGTTAGTGAACAATGCTGTAACTTGATATAAAATGTCAATGTGCAATGCTAGATTTTGGTTTTCAGTTTGTATTTTTAATCATTGAAGGTCTCTTCCTTTCCTAATACTGCAAAACTTTAGCAAACAATCAGCAGTTGGACCAGGCTTGGAATAGGCAGATTAGACAGTCCTAAAGGTCATTTTTAGGAGAACTTTTAATCTAACAACCGAGCACATACACATTCCACATTTTTTAAGCCTTAAAACTTGCAAGGCTTCAATCTGAAACAAAACTATAGAAGAACAATGAGTAATTGTTTTCTTTTCTTTTTACTGGTAAACTAATAAAGGGGTTTGCTAATAACAGTCAGCTTGTGCTTAACTAAATTAGCCCATTCAAAAATCCATGGGGCCTACCACCTGGCAGCAGAATAGCAGCGCTACACAAAGCAGGTTTAGAACCACCCCCTCTGACCCTTGCAGCTGTATAAGATAGTGTGTGAGCTTGTGCACACAGGCAGAGGATGTGCTGTAGATACCTCAGGCAGGGACAGCCTTAAACCTGCACAGTGGCTTCTCTGTAGTCCTTCATTTCCTTGTGAAACAAAGTACTGGGGTGGCTGGAGGGTAAATTCTATGGCTATAACAATGGGGTTATTTAGCTAAGCACAGTCTGGCTGGCCTTAGCCAGCCTGAAACTTTAATGGACCAGCATCAGGTCACAAAGTGAATTTTGTTAAATTTCATTCGGGCCAGTTGTTCATTGTTACTTTTACCTATGTCTCCAGAAACTTTTACCTATGTCTCCAGAAACAGTCCCTGAAAATTAGAGGGTAGCTAAAGTTTAAAGCTTCCCTTAGCAAAAGAATTTGTACAAATTTGAGGTGTGGTCTGTTTTTATTTTAGGTTTATAGATTTAGGTGAGGTACAGCTACCCTATAATAAGATTGTGTAAGGTACCTGGGGGGAAATTTATCAAAGTTCAATACGTTTTTTGATGGCCTCATTCTAGAGAAACAGTATTTATTTTATTATGCTGGTATTGTCTATTTAAAAATGCTGTTTTCACCATGTAGAAAATCACTTTTTATATGCATTTTTGTAAAAGTTTTTGATCCTGTAAAAAAACCCAGCAAAAAGCTTGATAATTACCCCTCCCTGGTATCACAGTTCTGTAGGCAGACAAGAGGGCATTACAATCTATGATGGGAAGTTCACAGAGATTGTGTCCCGTCAATTTTATTTGGGAACTTTAGCAGCTATTAAACCGATGGTGTCCCATCCTTTTAAACCATAATTTTTCAATTAATATAGATTGGAATAAGGTAAAAATTCACAAAAATAAACACGTTGGTAAGAGGACTATAGAAAGTTGGTGTTTTTATATTATTGAAGCAGTTAATCTAATGAAGCAGATTACATTCCATTATGCTTAGAGGCATGTATAAAGATACATATCATTGAGTACTTTGAATACCATGCCTACTAAACCTCAGACTTTGCATCCATTTGCTACTTCCTGCTAGTCATGTATTAAAATCTGCCATATGGCAAATTTGCAAATAGTCGGGATGGTTACCATAGTTGGACTTAAGGAGCACTTTGCGTGTGCGTGCACATGTAATTAGGCTATTCTTCAAGCATTGGAGTCGACCAAAGTAGCAAATTCGTCAAGGCGTCACCAATTTTTATTCTCCAGATTAACGTCCCATGGCATTCGCTTCTTCGCAATGGGAATCTACTGCTTAGTGAATAAGGAATAGAGAATTTGTGACTATCAGAGCGCAGCAACCCAAAGTGAGGATGAGAATTTCCTTCGACAGTTGAATTCTCACTATGCCCCTTTATATTAAGGATGTTTGGCAGAAGCTACAGAGATGAAAACTGAAATTTACTGATGTGTGAGGCAAACAAAGTTAAAAGGCACATCATACCCAAACCATATGTTATTAGAAAAACTCTATTTCTTTTTTTCAGCATATAAACAGCAGAAATTTTTTTTTTGTTATTAAGGATATGCAGCCCTTTTTTTAAAAAAATTGTCATAGGACTGAGTACGGTCTGTTTAGCAAACATGGCTGCTATTAGCAAAGATAAAAACAGAACACAATCAAATTCATAAATTAACTTCAAAGATAACATTTTACAAGTGCTGTATTTGCATAACTGCCATGCTAATTTAAATACAAATTTATTTTTTTTTTTTTTGGTGTTGCTGGTCCTTGAAGGCTAGGATTCTATCACCTCGGGACAGCACTGGAGATATTATTATTAAATTGGTTTGATGTACATTGCGAAACCCAATCAGAATCTATTAAGCCTTTGACTGTTAATATTAACGGAAGGTGCAAGTAGGCATTACCAATAAGTACAGTCTGCAAAAGAACTTTGCAGTGTGTCAAATGTGCATGCCTCATATTGTCAGTTTATTACCATTAAACTGGCAGTTATCTATAGAACTCTTCAAAATTCACTCACTTTTGATTACACCACATTTCACCCATATTTACAAAAGATAAAAACACGTGTCAGGTTCCCATGAATTCATTTGTTGCAATCGGAGAACTTAGTTTTTAATCACCAAACAAATTCTCTTTAACATAAAGCATGAGACATGGAAATACATGTAACAAATCACGCTAACAACGACAGCCCCAGAGGCAGGAGACAGCGGGTTTCAACCTGAGTTAATCAGCCTCTGGCATTCCTTCTGGCTTGTACAGTCTCTCTCAGTTTGTCTGAATCACTGCTATTGAAAAGGAACGAGTACTGTCCAGCAGTTAGAAATTAAGAACAAAGCAGGAATGCTTTAACCAAGGGATTTTACCCTCAGTTATCTTAAAACATGCAAAAGTGTGTTCAAAACAATGTAGAAAGGGCAAAAAAACCCTCACAGTCCATAAAATGTGGATCTTGATCAACAAGAGACCCAATTCAAGGCTTTTTGAATAACAGTCCAATCCTTAGCTACTGACTTAAGATCTGTGGATTTAGTTTATCCAGAAAAAAGGAATGTACCACAACGTATGAGGATGGCAGTCAGTAAGTCATATCCTGGTTGTAGCTTGTCCATCCACAATGGGCTGCAGTACCTCAATGTGGCTAAGAACTGTGGAAATGTGTGGCCTCTCCTGATGATTCACCACCATCAACGAGGAAAGCAGAGACTGCAAGCCATTAGAATACCTAGAACAACAAGTTTACACTTTAAATCTTTGTTAAAAATACCAGAGAGGCTGAACGTGAGACGATTTGCTTTAATGCCATTTACAAGCCATTAGTTGTGAGGAAACAAAGAAAGGGCAGTCTAATTTCTGCTTTTAGACCAATATGGCTTGCTCTTCTCTTAAAGTGGAAGCCAATTTTAAAACATTCTTAATATTTGAATATTATTGCAATGCTTGGTGATACTTTTTAATAGATTAACAGTCAGTTTTACTGCTTTCAAAAAGACACGTCCTCCCTTTCTCAAATCTCAAGCAATGCGCAAGCCAAAACACAACCAACAACTCTTAATCTGTAAATATCATTCAAGGGTGTGATTAGGCAATTCCAACTGGTTCAAGTCTATAAAGTACCTTGCCAAGAGGAACGTTTTGCCTGCCAGTGATAGACCCGCCCTCAATTTATAGGATGGGAGGGCTCAGCTCACAAGCAGCAATGCAACTCATTGCTCAGCTGCACTCAGCAATGTCATCAAAGAGAACAGAAATGAGATCCGTAAAGTCTCACCTGTCATTGGGAGGTATTGAGATGTTGTTCTGAACAGCCAAGGCCACACTATCTCCCTTCTGGAAAATCATGTCAAAAGGCCCTTCACCAAACATCATAGAAAATAGAACGCAGCCAAGGGACTAGAGTAAAAGAGACACACACATCAATTAAAAAGTATTCTTTACATCTCCAAGCTAATTGAAGAGTAAAAAAAATAAAAAACACTTTGGTGCAAATATAGGGAGAAATGATGCGTTTGTGATTAGTTTGCCTTACCCAAATATCAGTCCTTTCATCAATAACGCATTCACTGCTAACATTAAATAATTCTGGAGCCCGATAAGAAATAGTACAGCGCTGAGCAGCCCAGTCCTGGGGAGTAAAACACAGAGAAAGAAACAAGAAATCAAGCACGGATTTAAATTGTAACATTATGTTAAAACACTCACTGACCCTTTTTAAACAGTATCTGTGATGATGATTATTATGCTAACGAACCCTGACACATCATCACAGATAGTGTTTGAATAGCTGGGGAATGTCACATGGTCTATTAAACTGTAAATATCAATGAGACATACACAAAGTGCTGGTTTTCACACATGCTCTGTAAGAAGCCAGTGCCCAGGACACCAGTTTTCTCAGCAGGCACTGGAGCTGAAATGCTACAAAGGCTGTTACTGTATGTACGTGTGACATAATGTATGCAGAAGAAACAGAAATAATCGAGTAGGTGGCTTGGAAGGGAAAGATTATGAGATTCTTGTGCTGCTGACATGTAGGCTAAAGAAACGAATGTTATTTTTTTTGGAGACTTTAGTTCTTCGTAAATTTTTTGACAGAATTAAACTAACAATCTGTGGCTCTCAATCTGTGTCCTGGGAATGAGGTTCCTCTAGCGAGATGAGGCTGGCTATTCTCGCAGAGGGTTTTAATGATGCCTAACATGGGTCTTTTAAACCTTAGAAAATATCCAACATGAGCACAAGAGCCTTAGAAAATATCCAACATGAGCACAAGAGCCTTAGAAAATATCCAACATGAGCACAAGAGCCTTAGAAAATATCCAACATGAGCACAAGAGCCTTAGAAAATATCCAACATGAGCACAAGTTTGAGCAATATCAGTATTGTGTGCTATCATGCAAACTATAGTGTAGAACAGCCAAAAGTACAACATACTAGTGATTACTAAGTGCATTAAACATGCTTTGTTGTTCAGTTAACAATATTGATCTATTTCTGCCAGTTTTAATGAACAATTTCTATTTGACGAATGTAAAAAACACAAAGTGCAAATTATGTGTTCACACTTCATATGTTTCAGTTTGTGCTTTTATTTTTTCTAACTTACTTTTTTATAGGACTAAATATTTATCTAGACAGTATCCCAGCCATTTGTTTTTAGTTGAATTTTTTTTTTTTATAAAACACATTCATATAGTGAAAGAAAAGCTGTATTTCAAAAGAACATTATCGGGGGGTTTAACAAACAAGACAACGTTTGCAGAGGTGTTGTAACCCATAATAACCAAATCAGCCACATTCATTAGTTCAAGGTAAATAATCAAAACCAAGCTCTATTGGTTGCTACGGGTTACCACACCTTTGTGAATGATTCTGTTAATGAATTGTTGACAAGGACTTAAGAAGAATAAGCATCGGAATAACGTAGAATAGAAATGGACAAGGAGCATATTCAGTCTTTGTTTTACTGTCTCTTAAATAACTATCCTAGAATGTAGAGAAATCTTCTGTTATTTTGAAATCAATCTAAATTTTTAACTGTAATATTACATGTCTAACTGCCTGGGAGCTCTTGATTGGTGGAAAGTATCGCCAGTACCAGACAACCCAGTTTCAATACAATCTACTCTTTATACAAGAGATAAGGATAGCATGCAGCAGTTGGGTTAATAAATTGTACCTGCACTGCCATAGCCTGTCGGGATCCCTTCACTTCTATGCGTGCATGGTTCATGGAACCCAAGTCCATCAACAGAGGTTGGTCATTATTCTCTAGCAGCACATTGGTGGGTTTCAAGTCTCTAAAAAAAAGAAGAATCAGGAGATTAAACATCCCAACAAGATCATACATTGTCATCCTGAAGAACATACCAGTTTTAAAGGGTATGAAAAGTTTGGATAAAAATATTATTCATATCTAACATGTATATATAAAGAAAGCCAACTCAAAAATTAAAATGTAAAAACGATTTTGGGATTAGTAGTGCTTGTCTCTTGTTTATACAGCCCTGCTCCCCCTCCCATTCTGTGTACAGACTCTTCCTGTGCAGTGCCGATAAGCCCTACCCCCGAGTGACATCACTCACTATACAGAGAGCCGTTCTTTTGGGGAACACCCTTCCCCCTCTCCTTATCTAAAGAGCCGGTTTATAACCCTGAGCATGAGCAGATATGACCTGTCTGACTGCCTGTGCGGTCAGCTGTGGAGAGAGAAGCCAGGGTGAGGAGGGGGTGTGGCTTTAACCTTACACTTCCCATATTCCAACAATGGTGAACCTACGGTACGTGCACCGACGCCACCGCTGCTTTCAGTGTAGGCCGCGGACATGACCTGACAGTTTTCAGGTTGGATCCGCAGCCTACACTGAAAGAGCGCTCCTTCCCCTACGTGAGCATGATGATGTCACTCATCAGCTCCGGCTCTTCGGGGGATGGCGCTGGTATGTGATGTCACCTTTTCAGCACTCTGTGCCAAAAAGGTTTGTAGTCACTGCCATATACGGAATTGTTAACAGAGACAATGCATTTACATTGTGTGGATATTTAACCCAGCTGAGTTAAGAGGTAAGTCAAGAGTTTTTTTATCGATTTATTGCTTGACAATAGGTAAATTGGGCTTTCTTTATATACAGGGTTTACATATCCTTTAAATGACATTGCCGTCCTGCAGAAGATGCTAGATCTAAATTAAAAGCAGTAAATTGAAAAAGTCTTAGAGCTCCACTGATTGGGCAGGCAGGCAGGCAGGGTCACACTACTGGCTCCAGCATCAAGATAAGTAAGTCACTGGATGACCGATGCAGATAGAGTGCTGCACAGCCAGCTTTATCTTATGGGCTTATTAGCAGATAGGATAACTCCTTGATACCTGTGAGCATATCCCTGTTCATGAATAGCTTTCAGTCCCAAACATATCCCACGTAGAATACGCACAATTCGGTCTTCTGGTAGGAAAGTGTTTTTATCCCGAAGAGCTTCTACTTCATTCCACAAGGTTCCTTTCTGAAACAGAAAGACACTGTAAGGGGATTTCTTTGGGAAAAAACAGTATTCTTTACTTCCTCTGAACTGACTATATAAACATTACCTAGAAACACAAGCTGATTGACTAATATTCCTTACAGCATTATGGATCTTTGTTTGCAAATTGGGTGAGATCTTTTATTTTAGTGGATTTTACACGTGGCCAGGTTGCCTTTACACTTTGTGTTCACAGCCAAAACAAACAAAAGTTTGCTAAAAAGTAAATATGTCTCACACACACACACACACACACACACACACACACACACACACACACACACACACACACACACATAAAACCACAATGGGAAAGGAGTGGTGTGGAACATTTTCTAAACAAACTATTCTATTCATCAGTCTGCATCACGTTCCAAAATCTGGTTAAGTGACTTCAAGCATTGTTCTGGATAGCTATAAATAACATTGGCAACTTGAATTTGCAACCGTGTTTTTAGATAAGTATTTTACACCCAAGAAAAAAACAGCACCGGATGCATAAAATCATCCACTGGCTGTATGCTGAATGCTACAAAATACTAGGCACCTTTGTAGAACTCCTGGTTTCCAGTAACACATTTGATTAATGGGCATTAATTAGCATTGTTGTCTTAAAGTGCTGGGGTCTGGGGTTTAGCTCTTCCCTGGTCATCATCTGCATGTATTTTGTATGTTCACCCATGATTTCTTCAGGGTCCTTCATCACCAAGATATATTGGTAAGTTAATTGGAGTCTAACTAAATCAGCCCTAAACTGTGAGATTGTGTAGGAAAATTAGATTGTAAACTCCACAGGGACAACAAATTGCTATAGAACTCAGTGTAATCCGTCAGCACTATATAAATAAAAGTTGATAAATTTAATATGGCAATAAATTACTAGGGAGTTAACTGGCCACATCCTATACAACTCATAAAAAAACATAGGTTTGTTCTTTGATGTAAATATTAACCAAGCATACTAGACGCTTAATAGGTCAAGGTATAGGGATAATTACATTGAAAGCGGGAATGATACTGTAGAATGCATATGGAACAATGTTCTCTTGTAGCAAGCATAGAAACAGTTTCGGATTATGATTCTAACACTATTAATAAACAGAACAATTTCACACCTCACAAGATTTTCTTTACTAAGGCCAGGTTCAAGCCCATAAGGATTTTGTAAAAGATGGGTGTACAGCCAGCATGCTGCAATTAAAATACAAAGGCGCTGCATGTTGTGCAAGTGTGGATATACACACAGTGTTCTACATAAAACTTTTATTAACCGGTTTTTTCTTTACCAGATATAAAAAAAAAAAAAAAAAAAAAAAAGCTAGTTTGGCCATGTACTAATGGGAATGAAATCATTAAAAGCAGTAAGATATAATCAATAATTGATAAGCAAGTCAGACATAACTGAGTAAATAAGTTATGCTGCTCCCTTTTGGTAGCACATGAAACTGCCATTTCAAATTTAAAAGAACACTATTATTTTAAAACATTGATCTTTGATGCTTTCAGCTTGTTAAACACAATAAAAAAAACCTTAAAAGCTAAGTGACCCTATTAACAGATCTGTTAGAAATTTAAATCCTGAAATCAGTGCTTGTCTATAGCAGTTAATAAGGAGCTTATTTATCAAAGACTGAATTTGCTCGAAGGGGGAATTTATAAAGCTCATTTTAGCTTTTTGGATTTGTTTTGCCACTTTTTGACGATATTTTTCTATTTGCGGAACCTTTGGATTTTGCGGATCTTTAAAGGACTGATACAAATTTTCAGATTTAAAAAAAACATTAATTACAAACTATATTGACCCATCAAAATCAGCACACTTCAGTATTTTCAAGATGGTTCCCAAGCTTATATTGTACACAGATATGGACAATATTTTTCAACCTAAAAAAACTGTGTGAAAAAATGAACGGACCTACGGAATAGGGAATAATGGGTTTTTAGCAAAAGATTGGACGGAACTGCTCTATAAACCAGGGAAAATGGAAATGTCAATATAATGCTGATTTTACACCACCTTTACTAAGTTGAAAAATGTTTAACTTTTATAAATCTCCCCTTAGTGTAGCAAACCATAGTCACTATTTAGAGTATTGGTGCCACAATAGAGCAAACTGTCCCATACCATATCTATAACACTCTTAACATTAACACTTTTGAGGCTCCAAGCCTCAACATTGCGATAACAATATTGCCAATATCGCGATATTGATATGGCCGGTATCACGATATCTATATTGCCGATGTTTGCCGATATCAGAACCGCGATATCGCAATTTTCTATTTTAATACATTTTGCCCTTAGAATGCAAGTCTTACCATCACATAAGGAAGCAGTAACCAGGCTTCCCACTTGGGTCCCTTCTCAATCATGCAGTGTGCCTCTAGCCGCAGGATATTAGGATGGTTAAAGAGCCGATGCATCTCCACTTCATGCACAGCTTCTTTACAATCCTCCCTGTCATGGCAAAGTATCCGCTTGAGTGCGTAAAACTGGCCATCGTGCACTCCTTCCACTAGATCCACATAGCTGAAGCCACTGCACATGTGTGTTTGGGAAGAAGGATAAAAGTTTAAACAAAATAACAAGTCTGTCTGTTGAAACTGTGGCTTTTTATGTTTTTATCCATTTTTATCTACACATAGCCAGTTATTACTCCCATGCTTCTTCCTCTGCAGACTTAAAGTTAAGTATTCAATGAAATAGTGCTCCTAGTCTTTTATTTACAGAAGAACATGATGCAGAATGATGTGCGACATTGTACAAGTGTGTTGCAATCTTATCTGTCTTTTTTCATGGGGTCAATCAAAAACAAAACACACAGTGGGTCGTATTGCGTAAAGGGTGAATTCACCTGTCGAAATCACTTCGCTACAATTTTAGCAGCATCACCAAAATAGCTGCGAATTCGCTTCTCAGTACTGACTAAGCGGCGAATACACTTGTCGAACACTGTCAGATGAGTAGTGTGGCGTAGGCAGTTGAATAGAAGTAGAACATGGAGTTCTGCCATCAGCCCCCCTATTCACCACTCTGAAGTAGCAAAGTCAGGTCAATTTGGAGCAGTTCATCTAGTCACATTTGCACCTTAGAAACACTCTGCCGACTATCGTAGCCGCCCGAATTGGTCACATATTCAGGGGGTTATTCACTAAAGCTCGAACTGTTGCGTATAAGTGCGAATTCACCAGATAAAGACAGTCGCAATAGGCTGCTACTGTCTTTATAATGAGAATATTGTCGCAGTCACGGCTTTATTATGGGAAAACTGTCACAATCTTAACATTAAAAAATTGTTGCGGAATTGCTATGGGAATCCGCTGTTTGTGAATTCAACAGTCGAATTTGCACCTTAGTGAATAACCCCCTCAGTACTTCGCAGGGTTTAGTTAAGAAGAAAACAGGTGGAATTGGCAAATAGATGTGAATTCATAGCTCTAGGTGACTAGTCACCCTATTAGTCAATAAGGCCATATAGCATTGCCTTACAGTCAGATTTTGTGCTTTGAGTAGGGCAGTGTTCTCTTCTGTGGATTTCCTTTCTGATAATAAAACAGCATCCAAGGCTTACTTAAAAGGGAACGCCAGCTTCTAGCGAGTCTAGGCTCTTAATAATTATAACAAAAATTTCAGCATTTTTAGACTGCTTAAAAAAAAATTCATAAAAAGTGATTTCAACATAACGCTGCCCGATTCTCCCAGTTCTATACTGGGTAGCAGCCAGTGATACATTATAGCAGATTGCAGCCAGGTAACACACTAATTCATCCAAGACCATTCACAATTATACACTATTAAAGGCTCATAACTTTGTTGCAATTAATAAGAGTCTGAGCACTGGAGAACCCATTTAAAGACTGCAGGGGCACCAACTGGGCATATTAATGTAAAGGGGGCCTATCCAGCCAATGAAAAATTTGCTTGTGGGTAATGACCAATGATGGCCTACTGGTTACTTTGCAATGTAGATTCTAGATTAAACCACAGAATCAGGGCAACAGTTGGGTAATTTACAGGCCAGATGAAACCCTTTTCAACTGGATGGCTTTCTTTTCCTATTGTCTGCATTTGTATAAAATCTGACTGTAAGGCAATGCTACATGGCCTTATTGACTAATAGGGTGACTAGTCACGTAGAAATGGAATGGAGCAGACTCACTGGCTTGCTAGAAGGGCTCTCTTAGGGCCACAAGCACTGCATTTATAGCACTGCTGTCTAGGGAGGCCTTCATAAACTTCACTAAGAGAGTGGGAGAGATGTGAAAAACAGCAGGCGCACAGAAAACATGACTACCAAACTGTTAAAATAATCGTATAAGAAATGTATACACAAAGCAAATGATAACCAAACAGTCTTTAAGCCTGTGTAAGCCATTACAAGGAATTTTTAAAAATGGGCCAATTATGTGACAACTTTCCTTTATTTGTTAAAGTATATTGTCCTTTGAAGTAAACCATGATTCTTATCAGTTTTATACCTTAGATCTTGTTTTAATAATATTGTACAGTACATGGACATAGATGCCAACATTTCACAAAAAAGCCAGGGCCTGCAAGAATACCACTAGGCAGAATGGGGATATAAAAACATAGTAAAAATGTAAAACACTGGAAACCATGGCCATGTTTTGATTCTATTAAGATAAAAAATACTCCTAAATAAACTGTTTAGGCTGGTGCAGCAGGGGGTGCTAATTATTCTAGCACAGCACACCTAAATTGCTCAGGAACACCAGAAAACTGCATAGCATATATTCAGTGTCAGACTGCCTGCTGGTACACCGGGAAAATTACCAGTAGACCCCAGGCCCAGGCGGACCATTTCGGCAGGCCTTGGGGCCCTAAGAGAGCCCTTCTAGCAATCCAGTAAGTCTGCTCCATTCCATTTCGACACAGCATATACTAGGATACAATTTAGGTCCAAGTCACAAATCAAGATGGCAGTAGCTACTTTCAGCTTCCAAAATAGGTTCCATTGTTTTCTGTGGCCTGACTGGTAGTAAGCAATGAAACCCATTAGTGACACCTACAAGAACCAGCTACATATATCCGTATAAGACATGGGTCCTACCGAAAGTAAAAATCAGCTTTTGTAAAGGCAACATTCTGCATAAAGTTACAACTATTCTTTAATACTGTTAAAAAAAAACAGTAACAGAAACAAAAAAACCATTACCAATACGTAATTATGTACAAGCTAACTGTATATATTGGTAATGGGTTTTATACTGAAAGCCAGAAAACTCACATATAGGAAAAATGATAGAAAGTTATTACTCAATCAAATGAGCATTGTACAATTTACAGGAGAATCTGGGCACTGAAAGGCACTACTTATTTGAAGTCTATGAATGGATACCTTGTACTCGTCAGAG
>WMED01000692.1:4388-32190 GCA_019650415.1 Pipa parva
GAAATATATAAAAAAAATATTAGACTTTTCAGACTGTTTTGCCCAAATTATCCAATGATTTATAAAAGATCTGAAAAGTACATTTGGGTTGAAAAAGATTTAATTTTTCACATAACCACTGGCCCCTAGGACATAATAGTTTATATCAGGTCAGGAGGGGAGAATATTTTCAGAAAAAAATCAAATAAAAAAAAAAAAGAAGGAAATCGAAAATTAAAAATTACAGCTGAAAAGATTGATAGCATTAAAAAAAGTCACTTCAGGAAAGTATAAAAATTAGGTAAAATCGTTTAAAACAATAGATAAAATCCTATTTTTCCACTTTTGATGAGTTATTCATTTTCAATAGTAAATGAAACAACTAATAAACTAGGAAATACCGTAACAGCTACTAAAATTCTTTCAATAAATAATTATTTGACTCAGTAATATTTGTAACGAGTATTTCTTATTGTAGGAGACCCCAAAAGGCTTAATTTCAGAGTAATGAAGTGAATGATGAATCTCTGTAAAGCGCTATATAAGAATGAATAAATAATAATAATAATAATAATAAAAAATGTTTTTTATTGGACAAAAAAAAAAAAAGAAATTGGCTGTCCCACTTATAGTTATGTCTAGTATTGGGTTTTAAAGGACCAGAAACACCCAAAAAAAATAAAAATTCCCATTTGGACTGTCATGGCAGTTATTCAAATACAGCAATTGCAGAATATGTTTCTTTCAAGTTAAAGGAGTTAAAGGAGAGCTATAGCTGTAAACCATAGTTAACTAATTGTGAACACTAGCAGTAGACAGTACTGCTGCTGGTTCAGCTTTATTCACACAATCCTATACCCAAGATCGTTGCTCCAAATCCCCTGATGCAGCACTCTGTATGTGACAGACTGTTTCAAAGTATCCTGCCCCTTCCTAATTTCAGCAAAACACCTACTGAAGTCTATGCGCAGAGAGATTTTTTTTAGATCTGCGCATGTGCTTCGGTGGGTGTTTCACCAAAATCAGGATGTGGGAGGATACTTTGAGATGGTCTACGTCAGAGGTCCCCAACCTTTTTTGCACCAGGGACCGGCTTTAAGCAAGACCAGTATTCCATGGCCCGGTGGGGTGGGGGTAGGGCAGGGGCGGAGCTTTGGTCATATGGGGGCTTATTTATGGACAAGTACAAGTACATACCATGCTGTGCTGGAGGGCCACGTCACTAAGACCCGCCCAATGCCCCGCCCTGTCCCGTGCAACAGGTACCATGCTGTGCTGTGGAGGGCTGCGTCTCAAAGACCCGCTTGATGCCCCGCCCCGTTCTGCATAATGTTCTCTGCCGGGAGCTGCGAGCTGTCACGGCTACGGCAGAGAACATTATCAATCCACACAGAGCATGCTCTGACCAGGCGCAGGGCTGCAGAGCTAGCTGTCAGCAGCGCCGCGGACCGGCTGAAAAACCCAAATGGCCTGGTCCTAGTCCGCGGACCAGCTGTTGGTGACCTCTGGTCTACGTCACAGAGTGCTACATTGCGGTGTTTGGAGCAACGATATTGGGCATAGGATTGTGTGAATGAAGCTGAACCTGCAGCAGTACTGCCTACTGCTAGTGTTCATGATTAGATGACTATGTTTTACATCTATAGTTCTCCCTTAAATTCATGAATATTATTGCTTTCTATCTGTTCTTTAGCAGCCCACACATCTCACCCAGTCCTATTGTTTTCTATGATGCTTTACATAAAGCATATGTATGTATGTAGTACTGTACAATTCAGCAATACAAATATAATACAGACATGGGAAAAGTGCATGAAACAACACAAGTATAATATCACAAGGATACTACACTTTAACTGCTTGGTTACAGTTGACACAAGAGGTTGGAGGTCCCTGCCCAGTAGAGTTTACAGTCTAAATAGGAGGAAGACTTACATGCACAGATTGAAGGGTAATAAGAGTTGCGATACATAACTACATCAATAAATAAATACAAATATTAAGTATACATGACTAATTAAGGATTAAATAGAATAAATACATAAAAATCAGTAATAAAATATCAGTACTAGTGCTCCAAAAGGTAGGATTTCAGTTTGGTTTTGAAAGTGCAGAGGGAATGTTCCTGGCAAATTTAAAGGGGTATAGAATTCCAGGTGTGGGGGGCAGAAAGAGAAAACTGTCTAAGACGAAAAAGGGCAGTATTGGTGTATGGCATGCAAAGCTGGTTGCTTTGGGAAGAGCGCAGTTTACATCGAGGAATGTATGGGCATACGAGTGAGGAAATGTAAGGAGGGGTAACTGAGTGAAGTGCTTTAAATGTCAAAAGGAGTATACTGTAAATGATTCATTTGCTTACAGGGAGCCAAGGAGCAGAGAGAGATTGGGAGAAAAGCTGTCCCCTCCGGGGAGAAAGGGAGAGAATTCATATTTAGGAAGTGTCCCATAAAGCTACATTTTTAAAGCTAAATTTCTTACTTTATAAACATAATTTAGAAAGCACAGATTGAATATATGATAACTATAAATGCATTTAAGGCATTTTCAATTTTTGGTGATAGTGTTCTTTTACAGCACTAAACTTTGCACTTGCTTAAGGTAAAGATGTATTTATCTAGGAAACATGCTTACAATATCCCTAATGTATATAGGATATCGTGGTCACTTTTGATTGTGAATGTGTCTCCCGATGTGAACCTACCACGCTACATGACCTTTTTCCCATTTCGGCGTAAATATTTGGCAGTAGTGAATCCATTATTCATAGGAGAATTCTAGCAAAGCAATTTCATCTTTACATAGCTACCCTTTGTAATATTAATTTCTACATAATTATAAAAAGACAATGGCACCATATTGTGCAGAATAGTTGCATAAATTACAATTATTTTTACATGCATTTCAGTGTCAGACAATTCCCATTTCATGTTGCATCATTTTCTAACACCAGAAAACTAACAGGAACCCTGCTTTAAACCCCCAGTTCACTACTTTCATTTAGCGGAGTCAAGCCCATGCGTTCATGTCAGTTCACATGTCATTTAGACACACATGTATACTCGAATTGTTAACAAATTTGCTCCACATAGACAAAAAGTGATGTGTAAATATGTGGTAAGCATATTGTCGCAAACTGTGAGATCACAAAATGCATTGATTTTTGCTGTATATGCAGTATTGTGAATAAACTCCAAGATTTCCAATGTACAATTTGCTCTTTATATATATGTCCCTGAGTTCTTATCAGATCCAGGGCTATGGGTAGGTGGGTGCCACCATGATGCAGCGTGGGGATGCTGCTGAGTACTGCTTCCTCCAGTAGATCTTTATAAAGAAAAATACAAGTGGTTCAGGAACAAATAGAAAGTTTCAAGCTATCAAATGTCCTGAGATAAAAATACTAATGAGTATATGATGTGTAATACTTCTGGGTACCGTGTTTTTTTATGCATCCTAATTGCTATATGTCAGCTCCATATTATCTTATTTAATCTAATACATAAATTACCTTAATGAATGCTTATTATAACTGATATCCTGTGGGACACAGGTGGATATCATACAATAGTATACAGAGAAGAGAGGGCATACAACACATAGATTATTATTCATTCGATAGGAAGCAATATCTCCTCACCTACAGAATGTTTAGCATGTCTGGCTGCATCTCTCTTCTACTGCCTGTCCAGGAAGCTGATCCCCAAATGCCTGGACCCTTTGTAACCATTTACTTTTAGAGCTTGACCTCTTGTTCTGTCAAGTTTATTTTATCTCTGCTACTTTATATATTCCATCATATGCTGATGTGAAACCATTATTAATTTTAATAAATTCACTTGTGAAATATAAAGAATAAAGGCTACAGCTCCACTTGACATGCCCAAGACAATTTGCTTCTCCTCCACTTTGCATTTGCATTACAGTTTTAATCAGAATATGCTTTTCATTACACATGTTCAAGGAAGAAGAGGTCAGAAATGTGAGGGTACTTGTGCTGTGGGCTTTGATGATTTAACAGCAGCCATGCACCTTGTTACAGTATGCAGCCTTCTGTTGGATTCAGTGGGAGGATTAGTGTAGAAATGTCTACATCAGACAAACTTGCACCAAACATATGTCAAGCATGTTGTAATCAGCATAGATAATCCCGTTGGATTAGAAAGACGTGTCAGCTGATCAAAACTCATGCAAGATGCAACTAAAACAAATCTCATGCAAACACACTAATTAAAATCATGTAATACTTACCCACATGCACAGTACCATACATTTACATCAGGGTTGTGCAAACTACGGCCCACGGACATCTTTGGCCCGGCCCTTCTGCCAACATTGGGTGACAGGGCAGCCCTGGGGTAAGCAGCCATGCTTGCCACCTCCTCCCTGTCCCTACCTCTTCACTGTCCCAGCTTCTTAGCGCTTGAGGGGGTCATTCATTAAAGTCCTAACAGTCGCGTAATTGCCCATATTTGTATCCTTTCGTGACTTCTCCAACTCGTAACAATCCAACTACGTAACAATCTCTGTAACATGATGAATTCGCGGCCAGTTCTGATGATTACTACAGTCACGGACTTACGGAGCTCTACGCGTCTATTTGCTTGTGAATGCACAGGTAATTAGGCTAATTAGCATGCAAGTCTATCGAAGGGGCAGATTCTGCAGGGCATACTGCTCCACAAAAGAGTGGTGAATTGTGGGGTTTGATAGCAGGGCTCCAGTGTTGCATAAAGCGATTATGCATTCAAAAGTGACAATGGCGACTGCGACTAAATTAGTCTACTATTAAACATGAACTAGGCACAAGGTGACATATAAAACTAAGTATTTTTCACTTATATACAGTTATTGGGATATGATGAGACTGACATCACTGCCCTTCACTGGAGGAATTCTCCTCACTCCGTATGACTCAACCTATTATTGCGCGACTGACAATGACGCATAATGCATGAGATGGCATCTGTCACTGTCTGCTGCTTCATGAATAAGAAATGAATTCATGATTTCCTAATCATATTGATGGGAACAGACACAGAGACACTATGTAAAGCGAATTTGGACTTTAATGGATGACCCTCAGAGTGTTCCTCTCACAGGAAGTTGAAAGCTTTCAACTTCCTGTGAGAGCGGAATGCTGTAGTGCAAATGCTAAGTGCTAAATCAGATGGAGCTGGGACAGGGAAGAGGTAGGGACAGGGATCTAGCACCAAGATAGCACCCCACTCTTTCGGAGGATAGGGAGTAGGAATGTGGGGGCAGCACAGTGGGGTGGGGCAGCACAATGGGGGAGGGGGTGTTGTGGGAACAGTCTGGCTCTCTAAAGCCATTCCTATTACTCATGTAGCCCCATGGGAAAATTAATTGCTCACCCCTGATTTACATGATATTAATTTCTATGAGTATAGATGCATTTACTATCCATGTCAGACTGATGAGCCAAATGCCCTTCTGCACGCAACCATACTGTTTATTGCTGTCTCAGTCTGCCGTTGATTATATTCTGGCTAAAAACTGCAAGCTTCTGGGTGATATTACCAATTCTGAAGACCTAGAAAGCATAATTAAAATGTTAGACATTAGAGCGCACTCACTCAAGGGCAGGGCTGTATTTCTAATTAAACCAGTGGAAGCCATAATATCGAAATGTGCTTACTTGTTTAAAGTAAGTCTGATACAGCCACATTGCTCATAGAGTTTATAGTGCTGCAATGTCAGACTTTGTCACTGTATTACTTACATTGACACCTTCGCTCTATAGCACAGGGTCCATTTGGTGTCAGATTCACTTTAATGTAACCTATACAGTGCGCACCATAGAGGAAATTTCAGTACACTTCAGTGCTTCATTATTTCCATTTACTACACACCACTGGCTCCTGTATGTAAGAAGATAACCCATGGGTTAATTTATTTGTACATATGCCCTGGAATCTATGGGCCCACTGATTATTGTAGATACCCGTGGGGCTAAATGAGCTACACATACAAAAAGAAGAAGTCAGCTAGATAGTGTAGAGTCTGGCACACCAGTGGTTAAAAATAATGGAGAATGCGAGTGAATGAGAGCAAGCTATTGCGTGACTGAGATACTAGGAGCAGAGGCCCTGTAACAGTGCTGCACCATGAATCCCAATGCAGGGGAAGGATGCAGAGCTTTCGAGATAAGAGGAATGAAGCAGGGAGTGAGGAACATTCTGCTGTTTATCTTATATTAACCACAGTACCTTTGGGAACAGTTGTACAAGGCAAACTGCAAACTGATGGACACAGGGAAGGATTTTATCTCACCACTATCCCTACCTCCTGAGCATGAGAGTTTCAATATATATTAGAAAAACAGGCTGATCTATTCTGCTTGGTATTGCTCCACTGTGGAAAGCTAACATTTTATCTGGCTATCCACCTCCTCCATGCACTGTAATATTTCACCGTATAACAATACCTTATTTATACAAATGCCAGTGCATTGAGTACAGTAAAATGCAGGACACTACTGTATACCTGCTTAAGGCAGCATGGGATAGCAAAACCCTCTGCATATTAATGGGATGAATACATTGCTGTTAGGGAACCAGATATCTTTACATGGATAATGCATATGTGTAAGAATATATCAACATACAGTGAATATAGGATTTTATCTGATGTAGTGCTTGTAGTGCAGTTAAAGGAGTGCTCTATCCTTCTGAATGAATATTTAGAAAATAAATCTTCGGTTTGAATTTGATATATTTCGGATGGAATTTGTTTACAAATATTGTAAGCTTTTTATAAAATGTTTTGAAATGCTAAAATAAATCCTTTCTAAAACAGATTACAATAGAATTGTATAATGTTTCATTTAAATTGTTTTGGCAGTGTAACTAAGTGCATATAGCTTATTAACAATATCTTCAATGTTTATATACAGTAGTTGTATTATGATCTTTGAGGAAAATAGGTCTATATTGCCTCTTTAGTCCATATAAAATAACAACAGTCATATATTCCAAGTATTAGTGCATATATATCCATTGTAGGGGTTATGGGTCAGTTCCTCCTCCTACTGTAACTATTACCATTCCAGTTTGAAAATCGTCACCTTTGCACTGAATCTAGGTGAGCCTAACCACCAATTACTTCTGTCTCACTCTAACATTAATGCCACACACTGACTGATAGTATCAAGTTGGCCATACATGGGGGGAGGGATGTGAGTCAGAGACTTACACAATACACTAAAATGGATAAATGTACTATGTACTGCTTGCACTTCCCTACATGTAAAGATTGATATCTAGGTATGTACAAATAGGGGTTAGATCTGGGTAAAGATTGATATCTAAGTATGTACAAATAGGGGTTAGATCTGGGTAAAGATTGATATCTAGGTATGTACAAATAGGGGTTGGGTCTGGGCAATGAATCAATACTAAGTTAAACTGTCATGAAATTCTGTAACAAATTGTATGTATAGTTTAACTTTATAGCATCTAATATGCAGATATTAACCTCAGTCAATACTGGAATGATATCTATAATAATGCCAATAAAAGAGAATTCCCCTCATGCTTTTATATCATATATTTAATTACATTCACTTTACTGGGCTTTATGTGTAATTTCAGGACAATGAAAACAATAACAATTAATGAGTGTCTGTTTATTCAGCATGTCTGCTAATGTATGCAACCTACAAATAAAAACACAAGACAGTAAAAAAGTAAAAATGATATATTGAACTTCATTTTAACATGGTTAAAGTTACTATGTAGGAATTAACGCCATCCCAATTCAGGTGGCAATATTTCTGGTATTACTGGTCCTTTAAACAGTTTTCTAATTGCAATAACCTTGGCAGAGGTAATTAATGGATGTTAAAAAAAATGTCTTGAACTCCAGTCAATTAACTTAACCCAAAATACCGCAGCTGGATGAAGTGGAAAATGCAGAAGCAGAGTAAGGTATGTCTTGCATGCTGGCATTTTACCCATAATGCAATTAGGTTCAATCAATAACTGTGAATACTTTTCAAACCACATTTTTCTATGGCAATTTCAGAATTCCATACACATTAAGGAAATAAGTGTCAGAAGGAGTTGCAGAGAAAACTGCATCCTTATTATATTGCGATGTAGTCCCTCTACAAATGTCATCGTCAATGCATGTGGCTTGTATGTAAGCACAATCATCTGACTGCAGCCGTAGCGCTATTTTTATGGTTTCTTTAGCAATTACATACACCACTCAGGGTTATTCATCCACAGGCAGCTTTCAGTCACCTCAGGGGGTTGGGCCCTGCGTACATAGTTGGAGTAGGGCTTCTGCCTCCTTAAATAATGGGCGCCAGAGATTCTTTGCACACTAAACAGTTCATTTTATTTACAATGAGCAGTATTAGCATAATGTCACACAGCATCACAGCTTACAGCCAGCCAACAGATGTAGCAGTATCATATCACATCCATTGCATAGCATCTAGGATATAGATACCCTCCCTTGTATCATGGGCCAGCATAATCCTGGTGAGGCATAACTTCTCAAAGAGGATCTTGACACAGGAACCCCACCAAAATGGTGGCCTATAGGCAGAGCCGCCCCACCTCCCCCGGCGCCCCCCACCTCCCGAGCCGCCCCCCTCCACCGGTGCCGCCCCCTGCGACACAAACCTCACAGTGCCGGCTCTGCCATTAGGCAGAGTAGGCAAATGCTAGGGCGCCCCCCTAGGCAGGCGGCGCCCCTAGCATTTGCCTACTCTGCCTAATGGCAGAGCCGGCACTGCCTATAGGGATTCTCCACTCTGCATGATAGAAGCCCTGTATCAAATATCCTGCCAGCTCCCAGGCCTGGGATTGAAGACCACAACCCACATAAGACACACATATTTATAGACTTGGTTACTCCTCCCAGCTACATTCCTAGGCAGATATCACATTACAATGTGTATTAATATAAAACTCCAGCAGGTGTTGCTATTTATACACCCCTGAGAGTAAAACCCAATTTAAATAGATATAACAGATTTACTGAGATAAATACATATAAATGGTAAGAAATGGGATAGTACCATTTCCATTTCTTACACAGCTATCATAATTTTATAGTTGTTTAAAAAACTGCATACAATTGCATACTGCAAGTAGCATCTATAGCACATTAAGCACATATACTGTAGAGATATGTGGTGTGCCAGAATTGGGCAAATGAATTAAATGTGCCAGAAGCCTTTGTAGGAAGGTATGCTGATAACTCCTCCTCCTTTTAGAGGATAAAAGCCTCATTTTGCACACGTGTGTACAGATACTTCTACTATTGACTAAGATATGGAGTGTGTCGAAGGTGCGAATGAGACTAGGTGCGTCACCGGAATGCTGGAGGAGGTGAGATTGGCTATGGGCGATGTGGGCGTCAGCGCCCCTCAAATAGATTGTGCCCTGGGCAGTCGCCCACATCGCCCAGCGCTAGAACTAGCCCTGTATAACCTGATGAAGGAAGGAGAATAAACCTCCCAAAAGCTTGTTTATTTAAAAAGACCGTTAGTCCAATAAAAAAGGTATCAATAAATACTGCAATACTCATTTTTTTTAGGGAAACATGTATAGTTTTCTCTGCTGTGTAATGAATTTGCGGACATCTAATTATTTCAGCAGATGGTGTGAGTGGGTCAAAAGGTGAAATAGTCAGGTCAGGTTTATTTTCAAAGCTGGTATGCGTTACCACGACAGGTGGGGCCTTTTACCTCTCTTATGCAACAGATGTCACAAATTTCCTTTCAAAACTATCCTAAGCTGTCCCGCGAGACCGACTAACCAAATCTAACCTTGACCCAAAATCCATGGTCACTTCAAACAATGTTGTACTAAATTCTCTACACAGTCACTTCACTTCCTGTTACATGGTAGACATCTCAAGGTGCAGTGTAACAATATACGTAAAGGAACACTATATGCATTAATTAATTCTTTGGGGTAATTCAGGAAAGATCGAAGTACCCTGGCAAAGCTTCTCATCACTTCGCCGAGTCGGGTACGCGCTGACTGGTCTTCTGCAAGCAGAGATCAGCGAACACTTTAAAGGTACTTCGGCTCACCTTGCGACCACTCGATGCGCCTCACCTAGCCAAAGTACCTTTAAAGCGTTCGCTGATCTCCGCTTGCAGGAGACCAGTGAGCGCGTACCTGACTCGGCGAAGTGATGAGAAGTTTCACAAGGGTACTTCGATCTTTCCTGAATTACCCCCATTGATTTATGTAATTTTAGTAAGTAACACAATTTAAAAAGACAGCAATGAAGAAAAGTAAATTTCTGCATATCCATTTATAACATCTATAAACTTAGGGGGTAATTCAGGAAAGTCTGAACTTACCTGGCGATCCTTCGATTCACCTCGCAGAGACTGGTACGCGCTCCATTCTCTCCTGCACGCAGAGATCAGCGAATGCATTAAAGGTATTCCAGTCTCGCGAGGCGACTCAAGTGGTCGCGAGGTGAGGTACCTTTAAAGCATTCGCTGATCTCTGTGTGCAGAAGAGCAGGGAGCGCGTACCAGTCTCTGCAAGGTGAATCGTAGGATCGCCAGGTAAGTTCGGACTTTCCTGAATTAACTCCTTAATCCAGAAAAAGTTCTTGTTACTTTCATTATATTGGATTTTTGGAGAACAGTCATAATATATGTGTATATATCTAATGTTTTACATAAAGGTATGGCATTGGGTGTTAGGCGATAGTTGGGTTCATTACTCCCATTGTTGTTCTCAATGCTTTGTCCTCTAATGGGCACCTCCAGTGGAAACTCTGTTTCTGCTATTGTATATATCTGTTGCCAGAAATTGTTTAAAATTTTTAATTTCATGAATGGCATTTTTACAAGGTGTCCTGGTGTCCAGACTGATTATTACAAATTCCTATCACCTCACAGGAACTTCCCCAATAGTTTTAAATAGTACACTAGCAAGAGATGAATGATTCCAAATGGCATTCAGCTAACACTGTAAAAAAGAAGCAAACTCCCTGCTTATTTTCTGCTCCGATGCCTGACTTGAATCAAAAGTCGGGTTGGGTGGAGCTAAATGATGATTGACATCATAGCTCCTCTAATCAGATCACTGCTAGATCATGATTTAAGGGATATGATTGGAGAAACTGAAATGTAAGTCATCCGTTTAGCCCCACTCATCCCAACTTGAGATTCAAGTAGGACATTGGAGCAGACCCTGACAGGTCCACTTTAAGGTTTGGGGGTCAGTGGTTTAGACCTATCTTCCTCTTCCTGTTTTAGAGTAGTTTAGATTACTCCCTATGTCATCAGTGACCTTTCAAACAACTACTATCCTTAAATTTCCCCTGTGCCAAGAAGTTATCCTTAGAACTGCAGTATATGATGAGTGGTATCTTAATTATTTATTAGGAGCATACATAAAATTAGCCAGGCTCCAGTTCAGGACAGGCACTGGGCCCACTCCCTCGTACATAACCACTCTGGACCAAATCAACAGAACTTACTGGGGTCGGACGGGTGGAAGGCCTGGTACTTGTTTTTTTTTTTTCAGCCCAGACCCCCAAATTTTGCCCAGCAGGCAATCAGATGTCTGAACATAGTCGCATACAAGCCTGAAATGATGTCAGTGCCTTGTTGTGGTGGTGGTGAAAATTAAATTTTAAACTGATTTGCCAAGGGAGTCTTCAAAAAGTTGAAAAAACCTCTATTCAAACTGTACTTCTTCTTAGTTGGTCAACAGTATCTAAGCAAAGGTCAACAGTATCTAAGCAAAGGTCAACAACTGGCCTCTTCCATTTTATCTTTTATAAAGCATAAAGGACCAGTCACATGAGAATATCCCATTTCAGTTAGCATATTAGTTATTCTCACATAGTACCATTAGAAGTGTTAAGTTTTTAAGTCAAAATCCTGATTTGTATTAGTTTGAGTTGAATTTTCTGCATTGTGGTTTGTAGTCATACTTAATCTGATACATAATACATATTTGTGTAGTGCCCCAGCAGAGAGAGAAAAAAACAACACAAACTGCTAAAAATCAGGAATTCATATTGAAAGATGGCATTTTTACAGGTACTGCATATAACTGCCATACCATTCCAAATAGCAATTCTCTTTTTTCTGGTGTTACTGTTCTTTTAAAGAGGGCTTGACTGTGGTGTGAAAGGGGGTGCTGCTCTAAGGCCCAGTGACTTCTAGTTGTGCCCCTGTAGAAATACTGGGTATCAACAATCAATAACAGCTGAAATGTATATTGGTTTCTGCAGCACCTGACATGCCAATGTGTGCTTTATTTATGTGCATAAAACCTACTTTTTATAAAATATTTTTATTAAATTGCACTATCTGGTTCATTAAGTGCCTTGGCAGAGCTCAAGTAAAAAGTATATGAATATAACTGTATCACCTGAGGATCAGGTAATGTGTTCTACAGAATAAGACCTGATAAACAGACAACACCTTTTTGTCCATGATACTGTTCTGAATTGTGGTTCTCCAGTTACTGGTACAGTATACATTTCAAGTTTTGGTCTTTGTTTATACAGTATTGTGATCCTTGCAATGGATTATTTACACCCTTGTTCTCTTGCATGTGTCTACCACTCAGCTGTTACTACCCGGGGAAGAGAAGTTACTCTTTGCAATGACCTTTTATGATTGTGTAAAACTGCAGTATTTGTTTAGAGTGTTCATTCTGTAGAATTTTGGCAAGAGACAACGATCTCATTTAGCAAGTCCGTACTTGGTGGAGTGCAGTTCATCTTCAGTTTTTTTTCTGCCTCTGTGTAAGTTCTGACAGTAAGGCTAGGTTCACACTATGCGCAGCGCATAATACACTAGAGTGAAAAAACAAATACGGCTTGATGCAAGTTGATAGCACTTGCCTACTTCCGGGCCCACTAGCATATGATGCGCATACGCTGGATCTGGAATGCTGTGTGTCGCATTTTGGCTAGTGTATGATATGCCGAAAATATGGTATGCCCAAAATGCGACCACATAGGAAGTGATGTGAACGCCAAGGGAGCGTTAACACTGTCGCTGGTAAGTACAAAGGAAAAATAAGCTTGGCGTATTTTTCTTTTTTTTTCACACTAGCGTATTATGTACTGCGCATAATACACTAGTGTGAACCTAGCCTAAAGCATCATCAGATCAAAGTCCGCTGTGTGAAAGAGGCCTAACAGTACAAACTATGAATATGTGGTTCCGGATTTGGTTAGTATTCCATCTATATTTTGGTTTTGTTTAGGTTCTAATTTTCTGAAATAGGTTTTGATTTCGGATTCTGATTTTTCTAAAGTTGCAAGAAGAAAGCCAAATAAATGCATTTTATGTACGGTATTATGTATCTTGCATCTTTCTATGGGTGTTTCTTGGGGTTTGAAATCATTTGGTAGTTATAAAGACCTGTGATTTCTCGCGAAGTGTAAACAAACCCAATAAACCTGTGTCTTGGTTTAGGTTCTCATTTTTAGGTTTTAATTTTTTTTTTGTTAAATTGCAAAAAAAACAAACAAACAAACAAATGAAATAATTTCATAAATCTTTTACGATACTAATGTGAAGAAGGAAGAAGAAAAAGATGAAAGAAGACTTTGCTCTGCCTCAAAAATTACTGACACACACAGTTCGAAGAACAATTTGTCTTTTTAACACACTATTTAAAGAAATAACCCCCTCTCCTAAAAAGTTCAGTCCTATGTGTCAGATTTACACAAAACTGTAATTCCTACCCAAACTTAGAATGAAGAAACTATAACTATTTCCCTTAAGAAGACAGGTGCTTTTACTTGCAATGCATTGCTCATCCCTGGTCCCTAATTCTCCATAAGCCTCTCCCTGCCTATCCAGAAACTTTCACTGTTTTGCCCTGAAAAGGGCACATTTAGCTCCTGTTGAGAAGTGGCAGCTTCCACATTTGCCTAGTGACTTACCACATCTTCACTTGGTCAAAATATTGCCAGAGTCTCATGGTGTAGGCGGAATTATATATCCAAATCATATTTTAAATCAAAGATTTGAAATTGATTATGAACTCGTTTTTTTTTTTTATTCAAACTTTCAAAAATTTTGTGAGGTTTGTAAGAAGATGAAATAAAAAAAAAAAACATGCTATCTGTTTTGTAGTTCCCTTCATTTCATATTTATATTAGCCAAATCCAATGGAATTGAAGGCAAAGCAGGGCGTCCATAAGCCTAATAGGGCAGGACTGAGGGGAGACATCAGCAGATTAGAATTACTGCTGATGCATTATGTGACAGCAACATCATGACATCACCATCACATGAGGTCATGATGTTTAGCCCTGTTCCCACCTTGGATTTTTCCAAAGTATGGGGTTGATGCCAGGGCTCCAGTGTGGTATAAGCCAACTGTTCATTTAAAAGTGAAAAGTGATTTGGTGATCCCCTTTATCTTAAAAGGATAAAGATGTCAGTTTAATAAAATAATCATGGGGGAATTCTGGGGGTCCTGAATATGGATTATTTTTAGCAAAGGCTAGAATTCCTTTCAAGCACATGTAAGAGCTAAAAGGGTAGTATATTAATGGGCCAAAGACTGCACATGTCTTGTAATCCATAGCAACCAATCTGATATGTGCTTTTAATTTTAATATTACAGAAGACTAGAGTAGATTGGTGGCTGTGGGTTACTAGAGCAGGGTAATTTCCCCTATAAATGACTGAATGTAACAGTTTATTTTAAGTATGGTCTGTTCTTTAGAAACACATTTTCTCTGCTAATCCACACATTCATCTTACTACACACAGGGTGATTATCCACAGGCTTTATGTCAAACTGGCATATTTTAAACTGTTTGCCGAGCCGTTGCTTGGCAATGTCTGGGAAGAGTACAGAGTGAGGCTCTGGCACACTTTTGCACTAGAAGCAATTAAGTATTTGCATATGTTGTCAGTTTAAATATTTCAAGAAGTCAGCAAAGTCTCAGCCAGAAAATGAATGAAGTAAAAGTGTAAAGAAAGAGCTGGTAAATGCTACTGAAGATTCTGGGAACTGTAGTGTGAACCTGTGTACTGTCTTTTACTTAAATTAGTTTTACAGGAATGTTTAAAGCCGGACTTTGTACAAACTTACTAAAACTCCTACTTATCAAATAGACACAAGCAAAATATGTGAGAGTTTACTTTAAGAGCGCAGTTCACAAGAAGTGATATTTCAAAAGTGTTGGTCCAAGCTGAACATCCCAAACTGTTTCAGAATGAAAAAGTAGTTTAGTATGAAGCAACACTGAAACAGTCATTTCAAAGTTGTTTTGTAGAAAACAGCTTAAAAATCTTGTGTTGCACGCAAGTAATATGGGAGGGCAATGTCACTGACCAAATGTGTCACAATGTCAGTGACCCAGCACCAAACTAGTTAAAACCCAAGTGCCTCTAATTATAGTGTCAATAAAAAAGGCTCTGATTTTAGCAAAGGGTTAGTGTATCCTATGATAGTTTAACTGTTTATAGGGGATCTGTCAGTATATACATATATAGCATTTGTCCAGTATTTGAGTTTGGCCCAGACTAGCTCTCCCAGGACAACTTATATTGTAAGCTCCTTGGGGCAGGGACCTCCAACCTCTTGTGTCAATCACAACCTAGCACTTAATTTGATGTATCCTTGTGATATTTTACTTGTATTGTTTAATGCACTTTTCCCTTGTCTGTATTGTACTTGTATCGCTGAATTGTACAGCGCTGCGTAAATTTGTGGTGCTTTATAAATAAAATTATACATACATACATGTAAAGTAGGGGTCAGCAACCTATGGCTCTCGAGCCAGATGTGACTCTTTTGATGTTACATCTGGCTCTTTGACTGTAACGAGCGGTGCTCACATGCAAGCACCGCTCGTTCCAGTCTGCCTGCTAATTGCCGGCAAGCGCCGTAGAGACAAAACTCTGTCAGCGCTTCTGGGTTGCTAGCCAATCCGGAGCCACTGGTGTCACCTATGTAATGTCACATATGACGTCAGCGGCTCCGGATTCAAAAGGGCTGAGCAGAGCCAAAAAGGTTACTGACCCCTGATGTAAAGTATCAGCCTAATGTAAATTGGAGAGAGCTGTAAAGATTTGCAGGTTTCATTCCCTGAGTCCATCCCTACTCATCCATGCTGTTTTCTATTTAAATGCAACCTGAGACATAGTTTACCTGGGCAGGCCTAATACTGCCACCACTCCCAGGACATTGGAATTGCTGTACTCTGAACATTCCAAATTTCTGTTGGCAGGAGGACTCTCCAATCCTTTCTTCTAATTTATTAGGTCTTTTCTAGGCACATAATGTCTTTTTTGAGAATCACAGTCCCAAACTGTACTATAGCAATATGAGGATATAGAATTTTACAATCACACGGCCAGTCTTGTTCCATATGGTACTGTCTGTTGTGGTCACAATAATTATGTTAGTACATTAAGTACACCAAGATCCGTGTTGTTCAGTGATACCCATAACCTTACCTTTTTTTAATCGTGTAAGCTGCGTGCAAATTCTTAGACCCCTTGGGGGTTATTGGCTAAAGTCCAAATTGATGCATAAAGGTGTGAATTCGCCAGCTAAAGATGGTCGAAATAGACTGCTAATGCAACTTCATTATGGGTATGTTGTCATGGTTGCGAATTTAAAATTGTCACAGATTTGTTATGGGAATCTGCTGTTTGAAAATTCAACAGTCGAATTCTCACTTCAGTCAATAACCGCCCTTGTCCATTACCCTGCATTTATTAATGATAAATTGTATCTTCCTCTTAGATCGCTATGCTCCAAAATTGTCCAGGATCCTGCAGTGCTCTGTGTAAATTTAGCCCAACTAGAACAGAAGCTAGTGGCAAGCACTCTGTACATGCATATTATAGAATTAACTGAACCAACATGCTGTATTTATACAATATATAATCTATTATGTGGCAGAGTATCACAAGTCTTGGAAAATTCTAAGTAGAACACATATAATGCAATGCCTCTGTCCATCCGTGGTTTCTTGAAATCCCCTGGAGGCCTGGTATTTACTTAGCAAACCTAGCCTGGTCTGCTAATACTTATTGTATTCTTCTTTAAAACAAACCAATAAAAAAACAAATAAAAAAAGAAACCTTCAAGTATCTGCTTCACCACAACTTTAAAGGTCGATAGCTTCCCAGTTCTGACCATTTGCCTCTTCTGAAAACTGCAATTCCACCTGCCTTTCTCCATGAGTACAATAGCATACACAATAATATACACAATAATATACAACAACATCCTCTAAGAACTGGTGGGTATATTCCAACAGGTCCAAAATCCTCCTTCTTATTAACCATTTATTTACTCCACCTAGAAATTCAGTGCTTATTCAATATCATTTATTGGCAGAATTTTTTTCACCAGTTAAAGGGAAACATTAAAAATGTAAAATCAAATTGCTGTAAACCACTCCCTGAGGCTGGGGAAACACGTGCGTATGATGTGCAGCGCACCAGTGTACAAGAAAGATGTGGTTGAGCCTGAGAGGGTTCAAAGGCGGGCTACTAAAATAATAAAAGGAATGAGCAATATACAGTACCACGAAATATTATCAAAACTGAGCTTGTTTAGTCTAGAAAAAAGAAGATTAAGGGGTGACCTAATAACTATGTATAAATATATTAGAGGTCAGTACAGAGATCTGTCTCACAATCTATTTATACCAAGAACAAGGGGGCATCCTCTACCTTTAGAGGAAAGAAAGTTTCTGCTACAATATTGAAGGAGATTTTTTACTGTAAGAACAGTGAGGCTATGGAACTCTCTGCCTGAAGAAGATGTTATGGTTAAATTCATTAAGGAATTCAAAACTGGTTTGGATGCTTTCCTTAAGTGTAAGAACATTACAAGTTATGGGTACAAGATAACTGAAGGTGGGATCTTGATCCAGGGAATTATTCTGATCCTTCAGTGTAAGAATATTACAAGTTATGGGTAATAGATAACTGAAGGTGGGATCTTGATCCAGGGAATTACTCTGATCCTTCAGTGTAAAAACATTACAAGTTATGGGTACTGGATAACTGAAGGTGGGATCTTGATCCAGGGAATTATTCTGATTGCCATATTTGTAGTCAGGAAGGAATTTTTTCTGTAATATGAGGATAATTGGCTCTTGCCTCATGGGTTTTATGCCTTCCTCTGGATCAACATTGCAGGAAAATAGGCCGAACTGGATGGTCGCGTGTGTCTTTCTTCAGCCTTATAAACTATGTTACTTAGCTGGAATGGACCTGGTCATTTGCCTCCTAAATATCCTTGAAGGAACATAGGACTGCTTGAACTGGTTAACCCCGCGTTTGTCAAAGGTAAATAGGCTGAACTGGATGGACTTGTGTCTTTTTTCAGCCCGCTGAAGCAGCGATCACATACCACAATCACACAATATCACACAATAAGAACTACCTGCCCACCTGACTGTTCCTAATGTGATTACTGTGGAAGGGGTGCAATTATACATACTGGAAATTTAGAAGATGTAAGCTGCCCTTACAAGCCATTGCATCATTCTCTCATATGTAATTCAAAGAGACTGATTAAGTCTGATTAATGGAATATTATGTTAGAATACAATAATAGCTGTTTCCTCTGGAATATAAGTTTTACAAATACCTGCAATATATGTTTTCTTGGTGCCCGCTTGGCACCTAGAGGAGCCTCGGCCCCAGAACCCCCTGTTGCACTAGTTGGTAGTTTCAGCACTACTAATATAACCTTAATGTATTTTTCATTCACAAGGTATAAAACCTGTAAGGTACAAACGTCATAAATCAGATGGCTCTATGGCAGCTTCCTTTTCTTCTTTGTTGACCTTCCAGCCTTCCTTAAAATGAAATTATTTTATAACACAAAAAAAAATCTGTTTTGTGTGACTTTGCTGCAACCAGGAGCATCAGATTAAGCTACTGCAGTCTTCATGCCAAGTTAAGGTCCAGAAACACAAAGAAAAATAATTGGACCTGTAGCTGGAAATTTCCCCTGTGCCAACGTCTGTTGTTTTCTATTTAACAGTTTACGGAGGAAATGAAACATTTTTGGCAACCTGACATCCTCAGGATCGCCTGTGTGAGACAGTGGGAGAAAGTTCTGCTGTTTGGATTTACAGCCGCATCTATCACGGTTGAGATAAAGCCGCATTATTTTCCTGAACTCCAGCTGCAAATATCTGCTTTTCTATAACTCCCATAACAGTTCCACTTAGCTTTAATAAGGCTGAATAATACACTTAGCTTCCTCGTAAACTTTCTACCGGATTCCAAATGATGAGATGGAAATTATGAAGGTGAAGATGTTATTGTTAATGGCTCAAATATCCATCTCTCATTAACACATCAGTACAAACGTTTTCTCCATAGACTTGAGGAGGGAATTTACAGAATACATTAAAACACGTGTGTATTCATTTACTGAAGGTGAAAAATGAACAAACAGCAAATATAGCAAGGTCTGAGATCTGCCCATGAAGACATTCTTAAAGGGGAACTCTTGCAGTGTAGGACATGCTATAATATAGTAAGATACACAAACAATTTATTAATATTATCTACTAGATATAGAACATATAATTCTTTTTAGAAATAAAGGTTTAGATATGCCCTTACATTTGCCCACCCCCACTGATTAAACCAATCACATCAGTCCCTGCCCCATTGGGGCTTACAATCTAGTTTACCCTATTTTGTCACACACAGGATTGTGGAGGAAACCCACACAAATACAGGGAGAACTTACAAACTCCATGCAGATGAAGTCCAGGGTGGAATTGAACCTAGGACCTCAGTATTGCAAGGCAGCAGTGATATACACTGAGCCACCGCTGCCCAATGATATAATAAGAATAATGTTGCAGCCGTGACTTTACTATGGAAATATTGTCACAGCCACAACTTTAAAAATTGTTGCAGTCACGACTTTACAATGGGGGAATTGTCACAGTCGCAGATTGGCTAAGGGAATCTGCTGTTTGAGAATTCGACAGTTGAATTCTCACTTTAGGGAATAACCCCCTCTGTGAGAAGTTATGCCCTTCAGAGTTGACTTGAATTGAGAGTCTCAGTGATAGATGGACAGACAAAGCAGGCTTCACTTCTGCATCTGGTGTATAAATTGTACGAAGTTTATCATTTATTTAAGTGGAAAAATGGAAGTGTCTCTCAGTATAAGAGACCTCATTCATATTTTCTGAGTCTCTCAATTGTAAGGATTCTGATTTGAATAACCTTCAAGCACATCAAAAAAGGTAATGGGGCAGAGGGCCTGGCAGTAAAAGATTAGATAATATAGGGTGTTTTTTTTTTTTTACAGCACTTTAACTTAAACTACAAATAATTGTTATATAGTATATTACTAAACAGGCCCAACAAGCTTATATTACCCTTTCAATAAACTGTACGGGAGAATGAATTACCTTTTTAAAATAATGGAAACAAACATCTGATTGTTTTCAGTTAAGTACCGAGCCAAAATTTACCTGGTACCTTTTAATAACATCCTCCAGTGCTGACGTTCCAAGGAAAAAAATGACATTTCAGTTCCATTTAAAATCTGCATTATTCTGTGTTAGTCCAGAATCCACAACTGGATGGTTGCTAGAGTTGTTAGATGTGGGTAATCTTTGCACTGGTTCATATATTCCCCTGTATAACCATTTATATTCAAGGTATTAGCGAAATGTAAATTCTTTAGACTTCTTTTGCATTGTGATAAATTCCTTCAGTTAGCTGCATTTAAATATGAATGTGTAATTGATGGGAATAATATGCAGTGGAATCTGGGGGATCTGTTCTTTGAGGTTTGTGTCCTGGTTTCTTCTCATATGTTTAGAATTTGCTTATTTATTGACCAGTGTTTCAACACATTGTTGCAGCTCTTATTACCCTTCTATCTGTGTATGTACGCCTTCCTCCCATTTAGATTGTAAGTTCTACAGGGCAGGGACCTCCAACCTCTTGTGTCAACCACAACCTAGCACTTAAAGTGAAGTATCCTTGTGATATTATACTTGTATTGTGTAATGCACTTTTCCCATGTCTGTATTATATTTGTATTGCTGAATTGTACAGAGCTGTGGAAAGTTGTGGTCCTTTATAAATAAAATTATACATACATATAAAAAAAAGGCTATAATAATATGACCCATTAATATAAACTATTGCTAGTGCTGGTATGTGTACCTGACCCATATCAAGTAACAGCCTATGTATAATACTGCCACCTTGTGACATAGCTGCCATATTGCTGTATTGATAAAGCATAAATAATATCACCTGCCCCTAGGCAAAATATTTTATTTGGTTTGTAGGTAGTGGCTGTGCTTAAACTGCAAAGAAACAGATCTTGATCAAAATCATGAGCAGATGATAGCATAATACTCCAGAGAGCACATCTTGAAATGTAGAAATATACTCATGTGGCCATTGTGCTAGTTTCTGCTGAGCTCTAAACAACAGATTTTACAACAAATATTTCAACTAAAGTTTTAACAGAATTTTGGAGCCTGAGATTGCAAGCATCCAGGTGATTTGTTTAGTGCTTAATGCACTGCAATGCTGCATACTGCAGCAATACTGCAATCCAGTGCTTTATAGGTCGAAATTTACTAAACTCGAAAAAGGTCGATTTTGGCCTTTTTGAGTTTATTCCCTGTAAATATCGCTGTTCGATCTGTAAATATCGATTGATATTTTTCAGTCGATTTTTTTCCAATTGAAATGTTTGAATCGGATTTTTTGATGGTAAAGTAGCCATACTTCACATTAGTACCTTGGCTACTATTTCTTCGAAAAATCCGATGGAAACATTTAGATCAGTAAAAATCAATTGAAAAATATCATCGATATTTATCGATCGAACAGCGATATTTACAGGAAGTAAACTCAAAATGGCCGAAATCAACCTTTTCGAGTTTAGTCAATTTCGCCCATTAATATTTTCTAGTAGTTTGGAATAGCAGTGTTTAAACCTCAGTGTTTAAACCATTGTCCACTCACTCCTTATACTCTATTACTGATACTCAGATTTGTAGAGCTAGATAAGGGAAAAGTCACATATTAATTACTGTCAGTAGCTAGTTACTCCTTAAAGGGGAAGAAAAGCCTGCAAAAACGTTAGATAAAATGTACCTTTAGCCATAAAACAATGAAGACTGATGTATGTAAAATTGCTCCTGGAACTAAATATCATTATAATCTTGGCAAGGCCTCTTATTTGAATAAATGATCCTGAACAGGCACAGTTAGGGACTGGGTTGACTAGAAAGTCAGGTTACCACTGTCAAATATATCTGATCTTTCACAGTTCTATCTGAAATCTGACTTTTTTTTTATATATATTATTGATCAGAATTAACTACACCTCCCCACACACTGTGGGACTGGTTACCATTGCACTCTGCTGCATATTGCTATGGAATGCAATGACTTTCTATTTAGCTGAACAGTGTGTACCCAAACTAATGTTGTGTCAGCCCTGTATCACATGAATTTTATCAGTGAAAAACTATAAAATACACTGGGTGTATGGATAATAAGTAATGTATTTATATGAATGGCACATGGTTATCTGCAGCAAAGAACTCCATCACTACACTAAATACATACAATAGATCAGCAGTGGTGAAAAGGTGATGTCACTCACCAGCTCATTCCCCAAAAATGCAGGAGCTGATGAGTTATATCATTGCGCCTGCGTCAGGGGAGGAGCGTTCCCCAGCGAGTGAGCAGTTTTTCAGTGTAGACTGTGGATCCGACCTGAAAACTGTAAGGTCAGGTCCGCGGCCTGCACTGAAAGGCCACTCACTCACTGGGGGAATCAGGAATACTAGCGGTGGTGATGGCACATGTGCCCACAGAGAGGGCTCTGTGTACCCTCTCTGGCATGTGTGCATAGGTTCGACCACTACTGGACTAGACCAGTTTTGAAATGTATCCTGCAGGGAAAGAAGCCTTTAGTTACAAAGCTACAATACAATACTCATATCCACTTGGTTAAATGGGTGATAGGATCAGCTCGATTGTTAGGTGTTTACGATGAAAGGGAAGAGACGAAACTTTGATTTAGATCTAACGACACATGCCAGAATTCCTTTTTAAAATAGGAGACCTAGAAAAATGTGGAAGACTATACTATAATCTGTTTATATCTACATTCAGTGTATTCCATAACTCATTGGGGCTTATTTTGAGTGAATTTCATTGATCAGTGGATCAGTTTTTTAATGGGAAAACTTTTTTGACTGTGACAGGAACCAGTGTTGGACTGTCCTGCTGGGACACAGAGAAAATTCCCAGTGGCCCCCTGAATAGGGCCCTGAGGGGACCCACCTGGCAGACCATCCCAACAGGGCTGAGACCTCCTTTCTCTCCAGCCCTGTCACATGAGATCATACATCATGTGACAAAGCTGTCATGGGGATGGGGCCTCCAGGACAGCCTATCAACTTCTAGTCTGACTCTGGCAGGACCAGCTCCATAGGTAATAATGGTTTACTCAAGCCTGACGCAGACGAACACTTTTGGTTGATAAAATTGTCATAAAAATGCTATTTCTACAGTCTTAATTGAATAGCTTTTCTACTTTTATAAATAATCATCTTATTTTGTTGTTGACCAAATTATCACACAGTTATTTTATGAGCATTGTTGGGAATAGTAGTTATGACATATTGTAGCATATTAAATTATTAATATATTGTAGCAAAGTGATGTCATCTTCACATGGGTCTTTTTGAAGGAGACAATTTAAACAGCACCTGATAAAGGCTAGGGTTAATCCTTTAAAACAGTGTACACCTGTTTTAGGTGTGTACTTGCTGAAGATGGCACAATACATTTATGTTTCTTTACAAATGATAATGGACTACTTGGATGACTCCTAAAATAAATGCCACAACCACTGGCATCTTAGAGGATCACATGGTCTGTTTGTCTGAAATGTCTCAAAAATATCCTTTAGAGAAAAACTGATAAAATTCCTGTTAAATAACGATTGCAGCTTTGGATATCATATTTTATTCAATCCTGAAAGTTATCATTGTATCTTCCAACCATGGCAAATAAAGAATAACTTAACAATATATTTATTTTTTCCCCCTGCCACGTGTGGCGCTCAGGCAATCCTCAGTTTAATTAAAATGACACTGATAATTGGGAATGTGCTTCTGCAGCATGTAAGCATATATGTCTGCCTTTTATACAAACACATGCTCAGCATCTGGTCTTGTTTAACTTTCACTCTCCTCACACAATAGAGACTGCTGCAGAAAGCTGTCCAGGGTATCCAGCAATGTTCAGGTATGTAAACCGAGAAAGGGCTAACAGGAGCCATGTCTATGTGGAATTCCAGTTATTTGGTGAAGGAGACATCTCCAGCTCTCTTTTCTGCTCACATAGACACTTATTGTGTCATCCAAAGCTCTATAATACGTCAATGTCTTTGAATTAAACTCCCAACATCAACATGCGTTATATATCGCAAGACATTTCAGCAATGTTTGAATCTGTTATAATTTACAATATTTAAGGGAGCTGTAGGAATATTTTTCTGTAACTGTTACAGCATGAGTCGGGTTTTTTATTTTACTCATTTAAAAATAGATGAATGTTGTGCAAAATGATATTATTATTGGACATGATGTAAATATATATTGAAAATAAATATCAAGAATGAAATATACTTTTTTTTGTGGTTTGAACTTTAAAACACTGCCTTCAAGAGGACTTCTTTTTCAGCCCTTTTGTTTCCCGGCCCTCATTTCCGGAGAAAGAAAAGATGCATTTTGGTCTCTAGTGTTGTCACGTTAAAGTAGTCACATAAATGCTCTTTTCATTCCTTTTTAATAGCAGACAATTGCTAGTTTATGTTGGCACTTTGACACATTTGTTAAGCCTTTTGAGTGTAAAATCACCAGAATCATAATCCCCCTAATTGATCACTTTAATGTGGCAAAGCCAAATTGGCATACTGCCAGCTGCACACCTTGTTTGTTTCCTGTTTGTGATTGGCTAATACTTGTGCATGTGGTTTACTTGCAGTATCCTGAATGATACAGTATAGTGTATCTTAGGTTGGTATTTGACAATACATACAGATCCTGTACTTATATAAAGAAAAGAATTGGGCCTCCATGCCTCATTAGAGAATGGTAAATTGAATTAAATTTCAACTTTAATTACTCTTCATTAATCTGTTCTGCATATAATTTAACTATAACACTGCATATGCAGACATTTAGAACATTCCAAAGAGAACATTAATTGGAATAGCTTAAACAAAGGGAAGGTATACAAAACTAATCAGATAGGATATTTTACTGTCATAAGAAGCCTGTAAACAATTTAGTGCCAATAATGAAGGGTATTTCTATTATCATTTACACCGCCTGTGTATGTCTGAATATGCCATCTTGAATGAGAATAGAAGATACCTGGCATTGAAAGGATGTTTGAATATACATTCCTTCCATGCCAAACATGTCTAATTTTTGAAGGTTGGCAGTTTCAGCAAGTGCCTTCAACCAGAGAAAAACACCTTTACAGTTGCTTAAACAGTGATCTTAATGAAAGATATGTATCTCATACAGAAATTCCAATCCAAGAGAAACTGAGTGGGAGGAATCATCAGCTAGATACACGGTAACAATATAACACTACTATGATGTGCCGAATTACATTTTTTGATTAATTACACAGCAAAACTTTGTGTACCTAGTGGGTATGTAACAATAGAAGGTTATTTATTTCAGTTACAATGCAGAAATTCTCAGTAAAATAGCTAGTCTCAAGAAATTGCCTAAAATCTGTTTTTATTGGAATCAAAATATCTCTCCTTATTATGGTGAAAGTGATCTTAAAAAAAAAGTATGTTTTATTTCAGGAAGATTCATCAACACAACAATCAATTTAACATTGCACCCATCAGAACAGGGGTTGGCAATCTTTGCACAGGAGGGAGCCATTTCACCCCTACTCCACTGGGGAGTGGCACAAGTTCCAGATCACATGACCTGCCAACATCCTATCAGAAGAATCATCAGAGGTCATGGACGAGGGGAGGGAGATGCACTCAGAGTCATAATGAATCATTTACAGTGTTCTCTTTTTAACATTTAAGGCACTTCACTCTGTTACCCTCCCTACGTTTCCTCACTCATATGCCTGTACCGTATATTTCTCAACGTCAACTGTGCTTCTCCCAAAGCAACCAGCTTTGCATGCCACACACCATTACTTCCCTTTCTTGTCTTAAACCGTTTTCTCTTTGTGCCCCCACATCTGGAATTCTTTAGCCCTTTATCTTCTCCAGGAATATTTCCTTTGCACTTTTAAAGCCAAACTGAAATCCTGCCTTTTGGAACACTAGCACTCATATTTATTACTGACTTTTATGTATATATTTTATTTAATTCTTAATTAGTTATTTATGTTTAATATTTTTATTTATTGACATGTGCTTCTGCACATTGCTACAGACTTTATTACCCTTCTATCTGTGTATGTAAGTCTTTCTCCCATTTAGACTGTAAGTTCTAAGGGGCAGGGACCTTCAACCTCTTGTGTCGACCACAGCCTAGCACTTAAAGTTATGTATCCTTGTGATATTATACTTGTATTGTATAATGCACTTTTCCCATGTCTGTTTTATATTTGTATTGCTGAATTGTACAGCACTGCGTACATTTGTGACGCTTTATAAATAAAATTATACATACATACGTACATACAACAAAGAAGATGAGGAGACACATGCTGTTCTGGAGCCGCTGTTTGCCTACCCTTGCATCAGAATAATATAAGATGTATATTTTCAGACGACTATGTTACATTTGATCCAATCTGTTTCAGGGATTATAAAATACATGCAAATCCCTGCATGTCAGATTCTGAAATTGTTTGAGTCTGATCAGGGTATTAAGAGTGATCGTTTTTGTTTCATCTTCAGTATTGATAAATTATACAATACAGTATACTCCCACCCTAATTGCTGGTAAAAAAAACCCAAAATGCACAGCTCCTACAATAGGATCCTTTTTATGAGACTAACTAGGATACCTGATCTTTTTAATGAAGTATAAGAAAGACATTGCATTGGTATGTTATAAAGCACTGATGGAATCTATTGGCGGAAAACATTTGTTTATTTATGCTGTTGGAGATGACTTCAGTGTTATGCTTGAAATGATGGTGGGAAATACAGAGTCAAGGATTTGTTTGTTTGTTTTCCACTTGTATTAGCACATTTTGTAACCCATCAAGCAGTCCTGCATTGTGATGCCGTGAGAAGCTTCCAGAACCTACATTAAGGGTGAAATTGAATGAACTCAAAAAGGCCGATCTTTTCGAGTTTATCCTGCAAGATCTCAGCTGTTTGATCAGTTGAAAATCGATCAATATTTTTCGATCAATTTTTACTGATAGAAACTTTTTGATTGAGTGTTTTCGATGGAAAGGTAGCCATGGTACTAAAGTATTGGCTACCTTTCCATCGAAAAATCCAATTGAAAAACTTGATCAAAAAGTTTCAATCAGTAAAATCGATCGAAAAGTAACGATCGATATTTTTTTGATCGGGCACCCAGTTTTTTACATCAATAATACTCGAGAAGGTCGAAATCGACTTTCTCAAGCTTTATAAATTTCGACCTCAAATGTGTGCATTTTTACACAAAGGTTAGAGTTCTGCAGTTTGAAGGAGTAATGCATTCTTTTTATAAGAAGGGCTATTGTCATTCTAGTTTCTCATAAATGTTTATTACATAGAAATAAATCACTGTGGCAAGAAATCGTATATCCGGCACTCCCACGGTTAAAAACATCAAATTTATTTAGAATCGA
>WMED01000693.1:0-32172 GCA_019650415.1 Pipa parva
TGTGAGAAGCTCAAATCCTACTATTAAGGTCTACTTCTGACATAGATTTGGCAGCTTATGATGGACAATCCATAACAGTACAGGTTTTCCCTGCAAAGCAATGTGCATGAAGGAATAATGAAACTGCAGGACTGCCAATGCAACAGTCCCCTGCAAAGCAATGCTCATTGGAGACTTGAAAAGCACCAACCGGCTATATCAGTTAAAAAGCAAAGGAAGTGAAAAACAGACATACGAGACGGGAAGGCACTAAGTGGATATCCCCTGCAATGCAATATGTGTGAAACATAGGCATAAAAAAAAACCACAGAGCAGCTATCACCTGCAAAGCAATCCACATGAAAAATGAACCGTGGGGAAGTGAAATCTCTGCACATGAGAAAGAGACCTTATAGTTAATTTTATATGGGAGCAGAGTGCCATAAAAACTGGAAAGATTTGCAAAAGATATACATATATATATATATATATATATATCTCATCTCTTTTTTTTTTTTACCTAATATTTGGTCTAAATATAAATGGAATGCCACACAATCTGATATTTGCATTAGTTAAACTGGCAAAAGTAAACATCAGGTCAATTTCATGCATTATATTAGAAAGGAATGTAACCTACCTTTATGTCGTGCAAAGTAACGCCCCAAGATTATGAGAAGGCAAAGCATAGCAAAGACGACAACGGCCACAACGCCACCAATCACTGCATGATCCACCACCAGTGTTGTGTTGTCACCTGCCCTGGTATCTGTATATGGTAGAGATAAGACAAGGATACAGAAGGATGGGACCAGGAATCAGGAAGAAAACAAAGAAAACCTCAGTGGCACTAATAACTGAGTGTAAAGCTCATTCTGGTTATACTTCCACAAAACATATTTATTTTAGCCTTACAAGTCATAAAAAGAATGCTGTTTCATGGGAGACCAAGTTCTGGGATTTTGATTGCTCTGCTTTTGTGACCTCTTCCCATTTTCTCTTATAACATTTATAAAGCCATCTATAATTTATGCTGTAATCATTATCAAAGAGCCAAAACTTAGAGGACCACTGACCTTGTAATCTTAAAGCATGAAATGCTGATATTTTCTCTTCACTTTGATCAAGATGGAAATACATATAGGGTTACCAGAAAAAATAATAGACATTGCTGCTGAACTACAATAGGAGAACCACTTCTCTAACCTGGACTGAGATCACAAGCACTATACAGAGGAATATTAAAAGCTACTCTTCAAAGAGCAGGCACAAATTACACTTAGAGCTCCCAAGTAGCCCTTAAAGTCCTAACTTACAATTCAAGTCCCAATGCAAGACTTGGACGATCTAATTATTTTGCTCTTTGATACTCTACAAAACAAGCAGGCTTAATGTGGTTAGGAACACAGATGCAAGTACACAAGCACAAAACAAAATTCATAACCAGATGTTTAGAAGGAATACTGTCAATTATAACAATTATAGTTATATCCTGAAACTGGTTTCGCTTTTGCTTAATGACAATGAAACCGGAAATACGGACACAAAAGGAAACAATAGCTTCCACTTTCACTTCAAGGAATAGCTTCCACTTCGCTTCATAGTGAACTGCATTTCGCTGTATGCTTGACAGTACAGATGTAGCAAAATAATTAATACATTTTAAATGTATTATTTTATTATCAATAATAATAGGTCAGTGAAGACAGCAGTAACTATTATCAGTATAAATCTACCAAGTAACTGAATATCCAGGAATCAAACAGTACACCACACCTGTATTTAGTCAAATGCAACTCCATCTTGGCAACCCAGGAGTTGTAAATCTTTATCAACAGTGGCAACAACGGTGGCACTGCAGTATAGCAATCTTTGGCAATAATGCACTAGAATAATTTGTATTTCTTTGCCCCTAATGTGCTGAATAAACTGCTTATGCAACAGTCGGTAAACAATCAGTAACAACAAATTGAGCTGGGTAATGATATCACAATTAATTCAATTCTGCTGGCCAATATGTATTTTTTTTCCTAGAAATTGCTTTAAACTCAAGCAACTTAACAATTTATGAGGAATTTTGTTGCTATTGCATATTAAAGCATCAGTAAAAATATTGATTGTTGGTACACTTTCTACAAGTACAAAAAACTATGGTCTCAAAACAAATGTATTTTATCAGATACTACTTTTTAATTTTTTTCTACCTATTTACTGAACTCATAAAGCAAGTCACATTTAATTTGATTAATGATTTTCACTACAACCACAGCAGAGTTGTCAACATTTGTAACTTTTCTGCACACCAACACCAAATAGTAAAGTAAGCAATATGCATGATATATCATTATGGAAATGTATTTTACTTTATCTGGATACTAGGGTCTACTCAGAAATACATATCTAAAATTCAATTAAAACAATTCCATTGGGTGGGCGACTGTTTATACAATAAATAATACAAGTCTGCAATCAGCCAAGACAGCAACAAAGGCAAAACTCATAAAATCAGGAATTGAACTTCAAAAGTAACATTTAAGGGGATTACTAACTTATTCAGAGGATACTGATCTTTCTTATATCTGAATAGTGCGCTTCTTAAAAATGAGAGCACTTCATCCATAGAGATCACCTGTATGAATAAAGCCTAATCAGACCTTACTATGGGCTCTTATATTTCCATACAAATCCATTATATTTTTACAGTATAGAGGCCTCTCATTCATTGCGTGGCACACAATGCAAACACATTCTTTGGAGTGCTGCTCTGCAAAGTTTTTTCCCTTTATTGATTAATCTTTGAAGTTTATTGTGCAATACTGCAAAAGTTGCATTTTTAAATAAGAAAATGACCCACAGAAGAGACAAATCCACTTGAAAATCTCACCATTGTGAGTGTCAGCAGATGTATATCTATTCCTAGCAGAAGAACAGCTTCTCAGAGCAGTGACTTTAATGTTAACCGAAGTTTATTGATCTGAGTGCTGCTGTTGACATCTACAGGTAATGCAGCTCACCAGTGACAGATGATTTCAGTTGTCTATCTATAGTGCTCATTCTGAGACAGCAACAAGACACCAAATGGAAAGGAAAGAGTAAGGAGGTGAGAGAGCATTCTTTAATTAAAGTCATTTAATTTACAGCTGCGGACTAGTGTTCCTTCAGCTTACGAAAATAAAATGTGGAATTTGCCTGTTCTGATTAAACCCTATACAGTCACAAACATGAAGAAAAACAGATGTAATAAGGGTAAAGGGTGTCTTGTTCTTCCATTCAAACAAGCTCTATGCAGTTTCAGTACTGATGGTTCTACTTGGTTGGTCTATCCAATTTTACAAAATATCCATTTTAGTAGGCAAGAAAAATAACCAGGTGGTAGAAAATATGTTTTACTTCTTTACATATGGTTATAGGGAGACTCTAGAACAGACCTAAAACTCTTATGTACTTTGTATATACTATGTAGATTACTACTTTATTTACTGCAGCAATGTTTGGGTGAATCACAGAGATTATGAGGTTAATGTCTGTCCAAGTCTATAAACCCAGAGCAACTATTCATATTAGTGGACCAATAAATGCTAATTACTATTACTACTAGGGTTTTATGATGAAAATTCACTTTTCTCCTGCACTTTATTCTCCCTTGTAAAGATCTATGGCAGCTGACATCTGGCTACAAGACCAGTCTCTAAAATAATTTTAACATATAAGGTCCAACTTATATATACGTTTTTTATTAACTACTTTCAAATCCCATCCAATATAACTCTATAGATATTTCCATGCAAAAATTACAATGCAGGATAAAAAAAAAATGACGTGTCATCAGAAACCTGTATAAACCTGCATCTGTAGCATAGTCAGAAATGTGAGTTATTTTGTTTGTAAAGTTATAAGTGACTGACCACATTAAGTGAGGAACATAGTTAACTTGGTGCAGAGGGGAGCAGATCACCCCTCCACAGCCACAACTTAACTTTCAAAGATGAAGTCACCACTCCAAGACAGCAAGACAAGAAGGGCAATGTGGGCATTTCAGTAGTAGGTGAGTGTGAGGGTGTCACTAGCAATATTAAGCTGGCATTGTGTAGCATTGGAGTAGCAATGACAACTGCTCTTTAGTGACCAGCTTAATACTTACTATCTCAGCTGCAGGGTTGCTAACGTAAGGTACAGTGTGTAAAATTAGGTCCAGATCACTAAAACTAAAATATGTGTCTTGTACCTGTTGCTAACCACACACAAAATGTTGCCTGCAGTGTTAAAGGGACTGCTCTGCTTTAGAAATAACCTACATCTAATTCTTGCACTTGAACTATCTTTGCATTTGAAACTTTTGCAGTTTCATATATCTGAATGTAGCTTTTTTTTTCTTCTTTTAAATATCAGTGAAAAACCTAAGAGCTGGAAACCCCTGCTCAGCAGTTTATTTGATCTATTGCTCCCACCTGGTGTGGAGCTCTCCAAATCGGTAGAAGCACATCACCATGTCTCCTCTAATTGGATTCTCTCAATCACAATCTCAAAGGAATCTTATTTTAGGAGCAACAATGTAAATATTTACACTGCCCAAGTGCTACAGTTGCCATGGGAGCAATAAGGGACAGAAGCTCATCATACTGCTGAGATAGGGTATTTAGCTAATCACTAAAAAGGTGATTGACTTTACTACCGAACAGCAGCTTTAATGTGCTGTCAGTTGGTGCATTTAAATAAAGTTGTGACTTTATTCAGTGATGAGCAATTATGGCAGTTATACAGCATGTGTTCTATGTAGGAATAATGGTGTCAGCCTATAATTTGTAACATGGAACATGAAAGGATGGTCTCTATTTTTTTTTTTAAAGAAAATCAGCCCTGTGAAGGACCCATGGGTAATAATGCAAAATCTAAGCACAATTCTAGCTGCTTAGACACATAATCAGCAAACACCACCCACCCACTGTATTACATTTCCTGGGGCCACCCCTATTCATCACATTATACATATGGGATTGGACATTCACTGCTTTGTTCTGCATTTTTTTCTAATCCAATTCCAATTCTCATTTTTTACATTCACATTTTATATATATATTTTCCTATTATTAATCCCTCTGATGTCCCAAGAATCTACCGGTAATACTGTCCGTGCACCATTTGTTGTAAAGCCCTTGTGCTTTAGATTGATATAAATTTCTGTAAACCTAATACTTTTTTGACACATATTACAATGCTTTGGTAACTAGCTCCAAAAACCTCTTCATTTTTAGGACCATCATCAGTCACTTCTATGCTTCATTGTTTCCCTTTTCAAGGTAAAAAATGTTAGAGAAGCATATGGTACAACAGAAAACCCCGTCAGCAACTAGATTCAGTTAAGTAGACTCTGTTGTGAAAGTGTCCAATTGCCCATTTTATCTTGTAGGTAGAACTTTAGCAACACATTTTATAGTTTCATCACAGCCCCTGACCAGCTCACACACAATACCAATGACCTTCATAAGAATCATTTAAAACCATTCCCTGCAATACTGGTCTCATGTAACAAAGTTCTTAAACCAAGGTCAAAGCAGCAAGTAAATAAAGAGAGGGAGGGGAGATTTCAGCTCAGTCTATCTACTCTACCAAGCAGTAGGCCAACTGCAGATTTTGAGAAGAGACGTGCACTATTTTCACAAATGATTGCCCTATACAATTCAAATTTAGAAAACATAAACTAATTTAAATGAGTACATTGATAAACTGCATGATTCTGAAGGCCTTCTTTTCTTGTATAATTTTGGATAATGGAATCTTTGATCTAAAAACAACAAATACATCAATATGAAATAATAAGTCACTGACTTACAAACAACTTTCTTGGTCAGTTATTCAAGCTATGGGCTAAATTTGCCTACTACATGCTAAATGGTCTAACACTATACTGGTGATTCCCAATCATTACAATATCTATATATTTAGAAGCGACAACACTAACTAGTGATAAAATATTAACAATCTGCCAAAAAGGACTCAAAAACAAAAAAAGTGTCAGAGCAGTGCTGGAAAAAGTGAGATTTACTGTAGCTTTAAAAGCATTATGTTAACTTTTCATAGCTAGACAGGGAGTATTTTTGTTACTTCGTGCATAGTGATAATATTACTAAATACAGAACAATAGTCCAACAACATCCTTTATTGTAAAGCTGGGGGAGGCCTTAGCAGACCAAAAAGTAAAGATAGAGAAGTTAAGAAAAAGTATTAATCAAACAATGCTTGGCATTCCAGAATCTTTAGCAATTATTAAACCAAGTCCTAATTATTTATATAAAATATGTAGCATGAGAACTTTATTATTTTGTTGATATTGTGCCACCACAATCAGTCCTCTACCATGAAATCACAACTTTAATTATTTAAGTGTTCTCATCTACTCATTTCACTGCTTAAAGGGATGTTATCAGAAACCGTTGTTGATCGTATTTTAATGTATAGTCATTGGAAAAAGTAGATTTACTATAGAAAAAATCTGACTAAACTCTGGCGTGAAGAATTTCTAGTACTAGTGTTTACATAATTGATAATTTTGCTTCTGAATTTTTTTTTTTTTTTTTTTTACAACACAGCAGATCTGTCTCGCTTTATGACTGAGATACAGGCTATCACAAGAACAGGGGGATATACACAAAAGTTTGTTTACATCACTCTCTTGAATATATTACTGCAGTACTTGAGATAGAAGACCTGTGAAAAGGTGGAAAACTACTTTAAGGGCAGTGATCCACAGTGTGTTTTTACCTGGTGCAGTAAAACACGGAAAATAAGCTTTTATATGTTTTAATGAACAACCATCGCAAAGTCGCTTGAGACCATTTTTTTTTGTCTATGGCAAATTTTCATGCTGTAAACTATGGTAAAGTGTCAGGGTGTCCTGTCATGTTAGTCTACAGAAATAAATTGGCCGTGTTTCTTCAGCAATTTACAGCATGCGGTAAAGCGCATAGTGTGTTCTTAAATAGTAATTTCGTAAAAGCTGAATATTTTTACTCACAAATAAACAGATCAGTGCGGTTTATAGACGTGTCAGAAATGAAAAGAGATTATTAAAAAAGAAGAAGAAGAAAAACAGATGATTTGGGGATGATAATACCCCTATAAATTGATGATCTGTGCAATTCAGTTCTCATTCTTTTTGAGAAACTGGCTGTCTGTGGAATTAGATGATGAGGATCTATATCTTTCATTACCCTCAGCTTAATCTTTGAAAAGATAAATAGACAGGGATTGAACTTCAACAACATTTTTCTTGCAGCTAATTGAATACTCCTGGAATACACAATGAATGCTCTAAAATGTTCCCTCAAGCAATACACCCTATTACTGCTGAGAAAAGTGTGTCACATTATATAGATCTGCCTAGGACTCTTTCCTTCCCTTACAGCACTTTCCTTATAGAGGAACCTCTAAATATCCATCCAATTCTTCAGTGTTCTTGCAGAAAAATCAAATGAACTGCTTAACCATGTTATTGTTGGGGGGTTATAGCCCATTTAAACAGTTTAACTTTCCTGCATGAGATTGTTTTGGTGGACCTGGATTACTTTCTACCTTTGGGTGATTGTGATCTTTGGTTGCAGGTCTACCAGCGTCTGCTCCAAGGATAAATAGTAAAATGAATGTGCCCCCCCCCCCCCAAAAAAAAAAAAAAGTTGTGTTACAGAGAAAACAGACATGTTGTAGATCTAGCAGTGTACAAAGAACGATATTTATCGAAAAAGCGATTTTTGACCTTTCAACCGAAAAATTTGATTTAAAAAAAAAAAAAAAATTAGGAAATTGTCGAAAATGCAATGTTGCATTTTTTTGTCGAAATGATCAGCATTACAGATTTCCCATAGAAATAAACAGATTGAAATAAAAAATTTGATATTGCCATATTGGTAAAAATCCAATATCGCGATATCAATATTTTGAATTTTATTAAATTTCGCCCTAGAATGTTCACCACTGTTGCATCATGATGTGTTTCTTAAAGTGTTTCCTGATATTGTGTGACGATACCACCAGATTTTTAATGAAGGGGTTTCAGAAAGAAAGAAACACTGTGGAGTGTGTGTGTATGTGTAGAAAAGCTCCAATTAATAATAACACCTACTAGAGCAAGAAATATTTAAAAATAAAACTTATTTTCAGCACTGTTAATATTCTCATCACCTAAGACTGCTCTATCAATGCTCTCCAACCAGTTGTTACTGCTCTGTCAATACTGTCCCCATCATTCTACTGAACTATCAATATTATGTTTTATGGAACTATCAATATTGTCACAAAATAATGACTGCTCTTTGAAGTCTTTCCTATAAAAATGACTATCTATAACAGCTTTTTAAGGATTACAGCTGTATCAAATTTTCACATTACCCATTGCTACTCGTTCAGTCATTTCTATTCTGTCATTCTGCCACAAGCCATTCACATTGTAGATGTGCTCCCCCATTCAGCTTGCTTTTGTGAGAGACTCCCATCAGCAATTGCTGATCAGTCAATGCTGTCTCACAAACAATCATTGTTCACCTATGTAAACGTGTATTATCCATTAATACTCTTCTTGCCAACTCAGCTCTTTTTTTAGCAGTTCAGTAGTTCATGAAAATTCATTGTTTCTATAGCACTTGCCTTTATCCAAACTAATACCAAATGCAAATTTGGATTTCTAAAACAACCAATTCTTAGTAATTCCCTTAACAACATGATTATCTTTACTACTGACATTTATTTACGGAGGGTCAGGGAAGTTAATCAACAGAGCACAGATTACAAAGCTATACTAGTTTCATCAGCTAATTCATTCACAGAGCTGCTCAGAGTAAAAAAAAATGGACATCCAAATGGTTTGTATGGATTACCAAATCTGAGTAACCTCTGTACCTGTTATTAAAAGCCCCACAGTCTGTCTTTTGCACAATTAATGGTTGGTCAATGCAAGTCAGTGTCAATCAGTACCCTTACTGTATTATAGTATAACAAACATTTATTCTGTTCTGTCCTATCAGGGCTGTAGGGGGAGCCAAATTCTGGCACTGCTCGCAAGAACAGTGCATAACCCCAAATTGCATGATTGTGATATGGAGCAACTTTTGGAAACAAGGGTTAGCACACAAGTAGCCACTAATGATATGTGATATTGTGCCATTTACTTGATCTGCTGGTCATTACTTATGTTCTAACGGAATGAACTGAAAGACTTAATTAAAGAATATTCCAGCATGAAGTATAAGAATCAGTCACTGAAGTGCAAAGCTGTAAATCACTGGGGAACATGCTGAATGTATCTACGAGTTGCCTTACCCTGAGTATTTGTCTACAGATCATAAAATCTGGGTAAAATCCTGAAGGTTTACAGGAATAATTTGCACTGAGCTTGCTGCTATCAATCAGAATTATACATTCATCAGTCTACTGCCGCTGAAATGGTTCAACTGTGTTTTTGCTATGGGTTACAACAATCTTTGTGCAATTACTTTTTAAAATACTGTAAATAGCCACAAAATCCTAGTAGTTTTTGTAAATACTGAATGCTCTATCTAAAAGGAACACCAAAAGATAAAAATACTCAAAATGCCTTTACAATAACACACACATATTATACAGATGCCCAAGGAGTCTTGCACAGTATCAAGTACACATACATTAAATAGAAAATCATATATATACACTTGGTGACACCTTTTTTATTGGACTGTCGGTTTATAATATATATATACTGTATATTTATCTGTGCTAACAAATTACAAATTATGTCTGGAAAATATGATATCTAACTTTTAAACTGAATTAGATAATTCATAATCAGGAAGTCCCTAGGAAAGCCAAATGTTTTAAAGCTAATTAGTCAAATATAAAACACTGGACACAATTTACAATTTTTTTTGGAAGAACCAATTGAAAATATAGTAGCATTAAATGCATTTGAGGCAATTTTGTGTGTCGCTGTTCTTTTAACATCATCAAATCCTATTTGCTAGGTTTATGCTGCACAGCTCTATCTGTGTAATACTTCCTCTGTTAAAATGCCATCCGCTATACCTAGCAGTGCCAATACTGCATAATTATTATTCCTTGAATGAACTCACATTTCATTGACTGCATCTATTCATTCCATCACTGCATTATCTTCACCTCTCTGTAACTGTTCAATGACTGTCCATAAAAGGGACACTAAACTCCCAATATCATCACGCAGGGCTGCCATCAGAAATCAAAGGGCCCCACAACCTGACAATAGGGCCCTCCTAAAAATGTTTAAACAGATCCTAGTTAGACTGCAAACTGTCCATTTATACTGATCAGTACCCTGTAAGCCAGGGGTGTGCAAACCAGGGTCCGCAGACATCTTTGGCCTGGCCCTTCTGCCAACATCTGGTGACAGGGCCGGGCCCTGTCCCTACCTCTTCACTGTTCCAGCTCTGTCTAATCTAGCACTTAGCTTTAGTGCTACAGTGTTACTCTCTCACAGGGGGTTGACTTTCAAGGCTAAGCACTAGATCAGACAGAACCAGAACAGGGAAGAGGTAGGGACAGGGAGAAGCAGAGGGGCGAGCACCAAGATAGTGATCCCTCTTTTAGAGGGTAGAGAGTAGGAAGGAGGGGGCAGCACAGTTTGTTATGCACTATGACATAAAGCAGGGGTGGACAATTAATATTCCCATGGGACCACATGTGAAATTGCAAAGTATGTTAGTCTGGCCCTCTAAAACCATTCCAATTTCTCATGTGGCCCGATGGAAAAATTAATTGCCCACCCCTGAAGTAGGCCATAAACTTCATTTACGAAGCTGATGGGATCACCTACAGCAACACTGCGACTAAACGCCTTAGGCGTGAAACACGTTGGTTACCTTGTATCAACTTTTGTTGAAACGGATTTTATTACAAATAAAGAAACCAGTTTTACAGCCTTGGAGTGCCAATATTCCTTTTGATTTTCCACCCACAGCAGTACCCCTGTAACCCTCGGTTGGCAAGGTGATCAAAGTTTATGGGGGTTATTCACTAAACTCCGAATTGTTGCGTATAGGTGCAAATTCGCCAGATAAAGACAGTCGCAATAGGCTGCTACTGTTGCAGTCATATTTTTATAACAAAGAATATTGTCGCAGTCGCAACTTTATTATGGGAAAATTGTCGCAATCTTAACATTAAAAAATTGTCTTGACTTCACAATGGGAAAATTGTAGCGGATTTGCTATGGGGAATTCGTACCTTAGTGAATAACCCCTGTATATTATATACAAACATTAAGGTTCATTTTGATATACTTTTAGTTACAATGCAAAATGATTTGTATTGATAATACATTTATGCAATCCTATTGTAATCTTCCTGAAAAATTCCTTTTTTTACACCAGTTATTCTTTTATCCACAAGGACTGTTTGTAAGTGCACTGGACATTCTAATTAATTGGTGATAAACTGTGGAATTAAGTGTTAGGGGGTTATTCACTAAGGTGCAAATTCGACTGTCGAATTCTCAAATCCGATCAAATCACAAATCCGGAACAACTTCCCCATTGTAAAGTCGCAATAATTTTTGAAAATTAAGATTGCAACAATTTTTCCATAATAAAATCGCGACTGGGACAATATTCTCATTATAAAGATGCGACTGCAACAGTACCAGCGTATTGTGATTGTCTTTATCTGACGAATTTGTACCTATATGCAACAATTCAGACTTTAGTGAATAACCCCCTTAGAGTTATTCCTTTTTACAGAGGTTACCCAAAATGCATGCAATATTAATAAAAAAAAATATATTTCAGTTACAAACATGGATAATACAGCATAAACATACGGATTTATGCATATTAATTCAAAAGGACCAGTGTTCCTTTAATAGAACATACATGAAATCTTAAATTATGTATTCTTCTTACAAAACAAATCTGTCAAGGTGTTTAAAGCATTGTAGTAGTTAAAAGTTAGATTTAAAAAAATGTAATTTTGGGGCTTGGGCAAGGATTGTATTTCCTGGAAAGCATACTCGTGTATAAGTCGAGGTCAGTTTTTGGGCCAACAATTATGAAATTTGCTATGACCCGTGGATAAGTCGAGAGTAAAACTTGGGGGTTTTGTTAGCATAACATACGGTCAAAACTGACCAGCTGCAGTGAATCGTCATTTAACATTTATTTTCTGTTCTCAAATGAAAATGATTCAAACTGAATAACAGCAAAGCAACAAGTTATTCAGAATGCCCCTGTAAATTGTCCTATAACATTGGCAGCTAAACAGTTACCCTTTAATAGTAAATGAAGGGTAATTAGTACATGTGGGTTTCAGATAAGGACAATGCTAAGGGGTTTTAGTCCTGGTGTTTTCCTTTCACTGTGGGAAGATTAAGGAAATTAGACTCTAATGATCTGATTGTACTTACCCCCCACTGTTATTCGCTGGCTGGAGTGCCTGTCAGGGCCGCCATCAGGAATTTTCACCTCACCAGCAGACTATGATGTGTCTATAAACATGTGGTACCAGCTCCTGCAGCACCTAGCCTAATTCAACAGCTGATATGAAAGGCAGTCGGGTCACAGAAGGAACTGCAAATAAGCAGTTCCAGCATTGCAGTAAAGAGGCTCACTAGTACCTGCTCCGACCCACCCTGCCTTCCCATGCTCCAGTGTAGTTCGGAACACTAAAGAGTGCTGCTTTGAATAAACAGGAGCCTGCATCGGTATAGCAGCGGTACAGTGCACAGACACCTTTCCAATCAGACCAGTCACAGAAAAACGACATCAGCTCCACTGCCACCCCCTAACCCAAGCTCCTCCTCTCGCCCTAGCACGGAGTGAGCAACTAGAGGACAGATTAATAAGGAGGCGTCCCCTGTCTGCAGCCACATACTCCTAGACAGCCAGTCGTATGGCTCTGGGCGGGTCTTCGCTCAGCTCCCCCCTCCCTTACGGTTTGAGAGTTACGGTATGAAAGAAATCCAGTTCAGAGGGAAAGAGGGAGGGATAGTGAGAATGCGGTGGCAATAGGGATAGTTGTACTAGAGCACGGTGGAAGGAGCATCCTGCTGTCTCCAAGCGATTTATCTGGGGATTTGTGGCAGATGGCAGTGCTTGTGCAGGAGGCACCGATTTAGCTCTGACATATAATACTGGCCTATCGGCAGCCATGGTGCCTGTATAGAAATCCTGTCTTGGAGCTGCGGGTCCCCCCTAGGGAGATGTACCTATGGTAAGCACCAGCCTGAGCTCAAATGCCGCCTCTGCCACTTCCCGAGTGAGTGCACCTTAGACATGCCTCCGAAAAGCTTTTTTTTTTTCCAGAGTACCGTAATTACTCGTGTATAAGTCGATGTATACTATTTTAGTGTATACTATTTTACATGATTTTTTTGGCTTAAATTTCTCAACTTATACGCGATTATATATGGTACACTTTAATTTCCTTCTGGGGGAAACACAGCAGCACTGTATTACTTTATGGTTGGTAATCACTAGATCGAAGTAGAATCATAGTGTCACAGTACAAATGGCATGACCATCAATCCTTATCTTAAAGGGTCAACGTTAACATTAAGATCACTGCTGCCTGAAAAGGACTGTAACAGGTTGAAATTGAAAAGTGGAAGAGGTTATTGAAGCAGAGAAAATAAAGAACATTAATCTTTGTATTAAAGGGTCACTGTTTACATTCACAACACTGTAGTATAAAGAGGACTATAATAGGTTTGAATTAGTAAATGGGAGAAGTTGGTGAAGCAGAGCAACCAAAACCACTAAACTGTATGAAAGCTAGAGTGATTTACCAGTCATTTTACTCGATTTTTACAATTGCAGTATGATTGCATTACCTGTGCCTAGTCAGCATCTTTGCAAAATATTCCCCAGCTTGCACTGTCATTTTTCATGCAGTGCCAACATTCCCCATACATATTATTTCCAGCATCTGTAGCTAGCTTTACTCTTTGCATATTACCCATTGAGTAGCAAACTATGCCACTGGCAGTTATGAGAACAAGTACCAAACTATGTATCAGAAACCACAAATCTTCCTTCACAATAATTAGAAATGAATCAGTGTGACAACGAATTAGTCACACAACAGATATTAATAAAATGTGCTGTTTTTTACACTACATGCAATCAAAAGCTCTCACAGCAACAAGATTCAGCAAATGCTGCATGTCTTGCCTTCAGCAATGTTAACTTATGTGTTTTGCATTGTGTGTTTACTTCATTGTTCACTGCTCCCCACAGCTATATGGTAATGACTCTCCTCTATTGGCCTACTAATATACATAGCAAGTAGTTTAAACAGACTAAGCACTTTGCCAGTACCCCCTCTAAGCCACTGTACTTCCACCTATGAACTAGAAAGTCAGCCCCCGAAGAGCCATAACTGCTATGTATAGTATGCAAGTAACACCATCTGTATCCATCAGCATCCATCTAGATCAGCGGTTCTCAACCTGGGGGTCAAATTATGATTAAGACCATGGGAATCAAATTCTCAAACAGCGGATTCCCATTGCAAATTCGCAACCATGACATTTTTAAAGTTGCAAATGCGACAATATTCCCATAATGAAGTCACAACTGTGACAGTAACAGTGTATTGTGATCGAAAACTTATTGGGCTCGCCAAATCAAAGGGAATTGTACTAAAGGGTCACGTCAATAAAAAGGTTGAGAACCACTGATCTGGTATATAAATAATATGTTATTAATAATCATCCAGCATTGCAGACTCTCAGACTGGCGTACATTTACATGTTCATCATTGTGTTTGTTGCATAGCTAGTAAGCCTGTACCATGCTTTTCAATATCCCAATATTGTGTCATCTGCAGTAAGAATGCATAGATACTGCAAATGTCTATATTCTTGCATGTTCATTTAGTTCAGCTGTGCCCAACCTAAGGCCTGCGAGGCATAGGTATCTGGCCTGCAATGCCGGGCCAAGGGGTAGGCAGGGTAAGCGGCTCATAGCAGCAATGATTTAACTTCCTGTGAGCGGCAGGAAGTTGAATCATTACTGGAGAGAGAGGTGCACCCAATTAGCTGTACAGCAGAGACAGCTGGGCCACAGAGGAGGGAGGTAAGTGAAGGAGGGGGGCAGTTCTAAGACAGCCCCCCCCCCCCTTCTTCAGAGGGTAGGGACTAAGAAAGAGAGGGAAGCATGTGGGAAGGGGGTTGTGGGGAAATACAGTGTGGGAAGGCAGTTGTGGGGGCAGTACAGTGTGGGAAGGAGGTTGTGGGGGAAGTACAATGTGGGAAGACGGTTGTGGGGGCAGTAGTGTGGGAAGGGGGCTGTGGGGGAAGTACAGTGTGGGAAGGGGGTTGTGGGGGAAGCACAGAATGAGAAGGGGGTTGCGGGGGAAGCACAGAGTGAGAAGGGGGTTGTGGGGGAAGCACAGTATGGGGGTGTTGTGGGGCAAGTATCTTAGGGGAAAAGAGGGGAAGAGAGCAGCATAGAGGGGGCAGCAGGGGATGAAAAGCAGCAAGGAGGAGGACAGCAGGAGAAGGAAAGCAGCAGGGAGGGGAACAGGGAAAACTTTACCTTTAAGAATTTTTTCTTTGGGGGCACATCCTAATGAAATGGCTTGTGCATGCCTATGGGAATTATACAGGGCTGAGGGAGAGCGCTTGAGGATGACATCCTACTAGGAGCGCTGAGAAGTAAGACGCCTGTACTCTGCTAGTACTTCTATGCAGAGGTGATGATGATCTGATTCTAATCCTCTGAGCTCCCAGACAGAGCAGCGCACAGAGGATAAGAATCAGATCATTGGGCCACAACTGCATAGAAGAGATATTAGCTTACTAAGGGGTGCAGCAGGCTGAGTGGGATTATACAGGTGTGTCAGTCATCAAAGACTGGGGGGGGGGGGCACGATTTAATTATTCCGCCTAGGGAGCAAAATAACCTTGGCCCGGCCTGCATCGGTGAGCTGGGGTATAACGCTACTATCTAACGGCAACCGGAGGTCTCCTTCCGGAGCTCCTGGAATATGCGACTTTACCTATAGTCACATTTCCATGGAGCTCCGGCGTCAGGTGACTTCCAGAGGCAGGCAGAAGCGCGTTATATCTCAGCTCCCTGCCATATACACAGAAGCTCCGGTGGCAGGTGGTCACAAAGAGAGGCAGATTGAGGAAAGTTAAAAGCCTCACTGGTATGTGTTAGAGTGTCACACACACACTACGGCAGCAGCAGAAACATGTATTACTAATACATTTTTATCTGCTCTATTTTTTTTTTCTTTTTTGTATTTTTGTGGTGAAGCAGCCCCTGACATGCGTGTCGGAAATTTATATGGCCCCCAGTCCGAAAAAGGTTGGGCATCACTGATTTACTTGATTGCAGCTATCCCCCTATAGTTGAACTCAGGTAGTTGCAGTTAATATCCATCATAGTGCATAGCATCCTATTTTTCTCACATATACTGTACATGTACTGTTGCACTGTGTACAGATTTATTATGCAGTATCAGTTAAGTAAAACTTTATTATTCTGTTTCTGAGTTTCACCTTACCCCTTCTAAATAAAAGCTGAATTTGGACCCAGCTCCAGTGTCACTGAATTGTTCTGGGAGGAGTTTATCTGTCTGTCAGAATTATGTCCACTGCACTCATTAGGAGGACAAAACATTGCAAGTGGTTTCAATTACTTAATCAGAATTATTTTCAGGAGGTGGACGGACCCTCCTCAATGTATCAAATATTCCCTGTGGATTTGTACAAAAGGCAATCAGATTGTAATGACTTAGGGGGAATTCACCATCCAGCGAAGTAAGCTCCAAAGCCTTCGGCTCACTTCGCAAATGGTATTATGCGCTCACTGATGTCCTGCACGCGGACATCAGCGAGAGCATTAAAGGGATTCCAGTCTCGGTGAGGCAACTCTTTTGGTCTCGCCGAGACAGGAATCCCTTTAATACGCTCGCTGATGTCCGCGTGCAGGACATCAGTGAGGGCATAATACCATTTGCGAAGTGAGCCGAAGGCTTCGGAGCTCACTTCGCTGGATGGTGAATTCCCCCCTTAATCTAAAGAAACCCTCTGGCATCTATACAACATACTTTCCTCTTTAAAGCATAACAAACTGTTTATGGTAGCAGAAAGAAAAAGAATGGTACACATAACTGTATGAACAGGAAACACAGACTGTTCGCCAAAGCAGTAGACAAATGGGGGTAAATGGATTAAGGTGTGTTAGTACAAAAGTAATCAATGCAAAACCAAGATCATATTAAAAAAAAATCCTAATAATGACCCACTTTGAAAAGTGTACTTCAATATAAGTACAAGATAACATTTTTTATTAGAATCTACTCACTGTTCTGTCAAAAAAAAAAAAAAAAAAAGTTGATGTTTTACCACTGAAACCATATACCGACTCCATATCATCGCTGGAAATAGTAGCTTCAGCAACAGATTTTACAATGCAACAAATCTGCCAGTGGCTGTTAAGCATTTGTGAATGTAAAGTTATTTAACTGTAAGGCTTCTGCTATATCTACTCCTGTGTCAACAGAGTGAACAGTGTGGGAATAATGCAAATGGTGGCATGTTTTAGTAGATTCCAAATGACTTACAACTGCAATGCAACACAAAGGAGGTTATTCTCTAAAGTCCGAATTCGACTGTTGAATTCTCAAACAGCGGATTCCCATAGCAAATCCTCGACTGCGACAATTTTAAAGTTGAGGCTGCGACAATATTTCCATAGTAAAGTCACGACTGCGACAATATTCTCATTATAAAGATGCGACTGCTACAGCAGCGGTCTATTGCGACTGTCTTTAGCTGGCACATTCACACCTTTACACAACAATTCGGACTTTAGAGAATAACCCCCAAAATAGTTTGGAAATTTGGAATCCACTATCCGGTATGTGCGGTGATGAAGCACCCAACAGATGTTGGGATTAATGTTTGGGAGAATATTTAACTTACGTTTTAGTAAATGGGGCAAGCATAAAGGCATGGTAAAGCAGAGTAGAAAATTATTTCATGAATGAGCTGTGAGCAGTGAAAAGTGACAGTTTTCATATGTCAGGGTTTCTAAACTAAGGTATGTTATTATCACATTATCACACAAAAAGGCAGCTTAATGTACTGACTGCTGATAATATATACATCAGCCACTAAACATGACAGTTAATACAGTATGCAGAAAATGTTGGTGTTTTACAGTTGAACGGTAATCCTTTCTTGCTGCGAAGGAGATGTGCGCTATCTCCATAAATGTATAAAATCTTCTAAGAGATGAATCAGTAGCTATGTCTTGTCTTCAGTTGGAATTAACAGAGAAAATCAAATACCCCAAAACACTACACAGAACAGGAAACTGCAATATTGGAAAAACAGGCATCTTTTCCATGCAACACTGGTCTCACATTCCATGCATCAAGATGCAGTGTAGCCAACGTGCATGCAGACACCATGCGGGGGACGGAAAGAAATGAGAAGGAAAGGAATCAAAGTAGAAAGTATATGTGCAATGATAAAAGGTAGCAGCGTGGCAAAGATAACAGTAAAAAAAAAAAAAAAAAGGAGAAACAAAGTAGTTGATGCCAGGAGGGAGAGTGGATAAGAAGGAGGGAATGGGGAATAGAAGAGGTCAGACGTTCTCCAGCCTCATGCATGTGAAGAATCCTGATTAAAGCCAACACAAGCAAAGCTATATTAATAAATCCTCTCCAGCTTGGAAGGAGGAGTAATGCAAACTGTCAGCATGTGTATCATTTATACAAGAGGACTGATAAATTCCTCCTGATTAAACTTCTGTGCAGACTCAGTGTATCTGGAAATTAATGTATACAGACAGAATGTCACAATGTATACAGAGAATGCACGTCTCCGGCGCCCAGACATTTTAATTAGATGAAGGTGCTTGGCTGCCGGAGAATCTGTATACTTCTCATCGAGCTCAGGCATTCCGCACAAGTGGGAATTATCACATTACAAGTGAGAATTAAGGAATGAATGTGTTACTGGCCGAAACAGTAGATTTATTATTTTCCATAGCTGTACGTATTTAATCATGCTCATGTCAAGAGGTAAGGTAGTAAAACCGCACCATGTAAAGCTAAGGTTTAATGAAGTGAAAGACATCTTGGGTTTTCATTGCCTGCTAACAGGCTGAGTTTTAAGAATGTAGACAGATCATTAACTGGTAACCGTGTTCATGTAGTAAAAACACACAAAGAGCATCAATGTAGCTAATAGAAACAACCAAACCAAAGCAGGGAAGTTGAGAAGGGTTGCTGCACTCAACAAATAGGGATGGAAATTACAAGTGAATAAAAGACTGGAACTTGTGAACATATACAGATTTAAAATGGGCAAAGCCATTTTAAAAATACAAAAAAAAAACAAAAGAAAACAAAATAATAATAAGGGGGAAACAGAACTTGGACTAGGAATTAAATGATCAAGATTTTCAAAGTATTCACCTTATCATTGTAGTATGTTTTGGCTGGTATAATTACACTTGATGAAGGGAGGCGGTTGCCCCCCTGAAATGTAGTGTTATTTTATTCCGCAATAAAATGGGGATTCCCTTTTGAATTTACACGGTGAGCAGCCTGGATTCATTTGTATTGGCAGGTATAATAAACAACACTAAAGTTTAAGTGCACTTTTCATCATGTCATCATGGAGGAAATCCATTTGGGGAGGAGCAGGGCACAAGCTGAGCTGATCTAGCAATTTTCATGGGAGTATTCAGTTTTGCAGGGCAGCATACTTGCTCAAATGAGCACTCTGAGGGGGTAATTCAGGAAAGTACGAACTTACCTGGCGAGCCTTCGATTCACTTCGCAGAGACTGGTACGCGCTTCCCTGCTCTCCTGCACATGGAGATCAGCGAAGGCTTTAAAGGTACTCAACCTTGCGACCACTTGAGTCACCTTACAAGACTGGAATACCTTTAAAGTGTTCGCTGATCTCTGCGTGCAGAAGAGAAGGGAGCGCGTACCAGTCTCTGCGAAGTGAATCAAAGGCTCACCAGGTAAATTCGGACTTTCCTAAAGTGATCACCTCAGTTACTGCCTTGCTTTCTGTTACTTCTCCCAAAAGGAAAAAAGTCCACTCTCAAATGTCATCATCTCCTTTAAGGAGAACTGTCAGTACATACAAAATATACCAAGCTGTATTTTCAGTTGTAAATTGCAACAACCTACAAACAAAGAAAGAAATCTATTAGATTCTTACATTTCTTATTTTTATAGATTCATATATTCTTTTTATACTTTAGTGATATTTACTGTGCTTCTTCAACCTGCCATATTTCCCCCTCACATAAGCAAATCAATCTTGCTGTCAGCCTGAAAAGCAATTTACGGTCTAGGACTGACAACAACATTGGTTAGGTTGTATAAGAGAATGAAAAAGCAAAGTGCTAAAATATTAATTATCAGAGAAGTACAGAGAATAAGTCTATTTGTGAACATTGTTCTTTAAAGGAGAACCATAGGCCGGCATCAAACACCAATGCAAAACCTTAGAATGTTAAGAGGCTTAACATAGGTTTGATAGTCAATATCTGCTACCCCTGCTCCTCTTCTCTTGCACCAATGGTGCACAAATGCTATTATAATAGTGTGCACACAAGTGGTAAAAGATAGTAGAAGCATTGGGAGGCAGCAAAATCACACATCTGTAAGCCTCTTAACATTTTAAGTGACTGCAGGGGTTTGTAATGACAGCCTTTAGTTCTTCTTTATACATCCCAAAAGACTGCAGCTTACAAGAATAACTATTCTCCTTTTCATATATAGGAACAATTGGCCCAAGCTTGGACTTCAAAACAGTTTCCAATTTAAAGAGATGATGACACGATCCCCAAGTGAAGACATGCACTGTTTAGCACTCTTCATTTTACAGTAGAAAATAACCATCTGATCAAAAGGCTATTTCAGAAAAGATTAGAACAATTTTGGAGAAACAATATGCTCTACTTTTACTGTGTATTATAGTGATCGTTCACATGCCAGCTGACCAAGTCAAGAAATTTGACATTTTATTTCCAGTACGATTTAGATCATGTGTGTCATAGGGCATACCAAAAGAATTGTTAAAAAAAAAAAGAAAAATCCAAACAAATGTAAAAGATTTTCTATTTTTCTGTGACCAAGGCTTTTGTGTATCTGTTATCAAATGTATCCTTATTGACATGCTCTGGTGATATCTTTGTCAATGCATCTTTCAAAGCTTTACATATCACAGCCCATCATCAAATATCTAGATTAAAAATCTGCCAATAATTCAATAATTTCTCACCCTAAACATTTGTTCATACATCTTTATCATGCGCTACATGCACATATTTGAGGAACGGACCAGTATATGGACAAACCACACAAAAAGGAACTGAACTACCCCTAACCAAGTCAGAATGTGTGTAGAGATTACACCAAGAAAGAGGGTGCAATGCATACTGATTATAATTGTTAGCTCAAAAGGAGAGCAATTTAAACAGTGGATTAAAAGAAGACTCACTATACCAGCCTACCGGGATTACTTCCTCCCTATAAACTAACAATGTTATTTTTGGATCACCCTCTTTCCTGCATTCCCTACCCCATCAAACTTGGTTTGTTGTAGCTCTGAAAAAAATACCGAAAGCTGATACCAACCGTGAACTGCAGGCTCTGTCGTTGCACTTGCATCTACACACGGGAAGAGGAGAAGGAAGGGAGGAAACGGAAGGAACAGCATGCAAAAAAAGGAAAAATGGGACAAAATAAAGGGAACAGATAATACACAAGCAATAATGAATCTAACACAGCATTGAGAGTCAGTAAGACAAGGGAAAAACATGATGGTCATTCAGAAGAGACACCTCTAACTTACCTCAATACCTGAAAAGGCTAGATTTCCTTTAGAACCAAAGAACTACACTATTTGCAGTGAGAACAAAGAATCCATAGGCTCTAGACTTATTGCAATAAATGATATAAACTATACTTTGCCATAAAGGCTTTGAAACCTTTAAAGAGAAACTTGGTTCCTTCTTATGAAAGGGTTTTCATTCCTAAAGTAAAAAAGGAATCTGGGGCACACTCAACTATGTTATAAACAACATCTACCTGTTTGAGTAGGAAATTTTCTAATCAGTATCCTAAATGACTACACTACCACATCTCCTCAGCTAAACTTGCTAGCAGCATGGGCTTCTTCATACAGGTAAGGAGGGCATGCCGTATTGTATTGTGGGTGATTGGAACTTAAACCTTAACTTTATTGCACAGACTTGGACACACCATAATGTACTGTTCATCAATGTTTCTTAGTTATCACTGTTTCTGTTGGTGTATTTACATTTGTTCTGTCATGGTACTGATGCTATGTACAACCAGTTAAAATGGAAACAATCTGTAAAATTGTGTTATTTTTTTTTAGGACTTTTTGCAATCCTTTAGTATTAGTAATTACATTTAATTTTGCTTTATAATGCTCTGAAGAGAGAAATCCAATTATAAAGCCAAGGAGAACAATCTATTTCAACACAACAAAATATCAATTTCAAAACATACTGCACTTAAGCTAACCAAGCCAAAATATTTTACCTTTGTTACAAGAGCTGTACCCAATCAGCATACTTTGAAAGATAAGTGTAAAACTATTTGTTTTTTCTGCATAATAATGGGCAACAGCAAGGATCTCCTCATATGACAGCTCTCATTATACTGATCATATAACAAACTACAACATTAAAGAGTCAACACAAACTTATATACAGCAGTAGTCAACACATTTCATACAGTCATCAAGAACAGAAGGTCACAGAACACAACCTTATAATAAAGCATGTCTAATACATGATTACTGAAGAAGAATAGGCTACAGTTAGTCTCTATACTACCTGACCCATAGTGTCATGGTAAAGTATCTGTAATCAGCTATTCAGAAAAAGTGAAATTCTACTTATATTAAACTGGCCTTTGCTTATGATACTGCTCCTTCAATAATTCAATCATGTCAAGAACTATGTCTCATTGGACTAAGCACAACATATGTCTGCAGAAACCTCTAAATTAAACTTTTTAGGGGGTCTCCATTTAAACTCTAGCAAGTCACAATGGATCATTGATGCAGACTGATGTATTAAAAGAACTAGCAAACAGTGCAGCAGCTGTAAGAAATGTGAAAAATGTCCCAGATCTCCAGTTATTTAAGGCGTCATCACTGCAACTACACAGCTTTCATTTCTTTGCTGTTTCAAATTTTGGAATATTAAAGGAACAACTCATTCACCAACAGTTCTTGTCTATATGTTAAATAAATGCTTGTTGCAGCAAATATTAATTACTAGTTACTATCCTTTCCAATTTATATCCAGATCATTACTGACGCTCCTTCTCTGTCTCTCACTTACTTCCTGTTTAGGGATTTGAGTATAAGACCTGAGAATTCGGAATAATCAATCATGTTCTTGCAGGTGTGAATGCTCACAGAGCTTATGGCCCTCCTGCTTCTTTCTATTTAGTTTTCATCAGAAATCTTAAAGGAAAGGATAGTCAGCAACAGATATTTGTTACTGTTAAACCAATCTTCTTCTCTTTCTATCCTATTTCCTCTTAAGCAACTCAGTTTGGAATCTTAAACCAAGGATCTGAATAGAGGCTTAAGAATTTAAAGAAACTAATCAGAACTTGCAGGTGTGCAACCTTGCATATTTGCTGCACACTTGCTTCCTTCCGATTGTATATTTCAAATTTCCAAAGTAGGTGGATCAAGTCACTGACTTGATATTCTAAATCGATGAGCTGAACAGGAAGTTGATAAAAAAGGAGGGGCCTGTGTAAGAAATATTCAAATTAAAAACCACTGAAAATAAGTAAATAATATATTGCAAAAAACATTTATTTACAAAAAATAATAAGATGATCAAGTATCTGTTGGAGATTTAGGGGGGAATTCACCATTCAGCGATGTGAGCTCCGAAGCCTTCGGCTCACTTCGCAAATGGTATTATGCGCATGCTGATGTCCTGCGCGCGGACATCAGCATGCACATTAAAGGGATTCCCGTCTCGGCAAGGCAACTCTTTTGGTCTCGCCGAGATGGGAATCCTTTAATGCGCATGCTGATGTCCGCGCGCAGGACATCAGCATGCGCATAATACCATTTCGAAGTGAGCCGAAGGCTTCGGAGCTTACTTCGCTGAATGGTGAATTCCCCCCTTAACTGTTCCACAAAAGATAACTGAAGAGGAAAGTAGGTGAATGAGTAGGTGCTTTTATAATAAAGTGACTAGAAATTACAAAAAAAAACAAAATTGAGAAAACAATTTATATTTCAAAAATATTCATTTAAGAATTTCAAATAGATGGACAAAACTGTTCAAGGCTGGATTGTTCATTCAACTCTAGAAAACGACATTAGCTTTAACAGGATTCTGGTTGCAGAAAACAAAATGGAAAAGTTGCATACACCGTACCTCTTGAAAAGAAAATGAGGTCAAAAAAAGTTCTGGATCATTGTAATGCATGATTATGTATAATTGTAAAATTTACCAAGGAAATAAAGAATTAATAAGAGAGCAACCTAGTCCATGGCCATAAGAGGTACTAAATTTTCAATACTGTTCTGCATACTATAAACTATTTTCAAGACAATCAAAGAATGATTAACAGCAACTGATTGCATTTGTATTATCATCATTATTAATGCAGGAAAGAAATACCAAAAGCTTCAGCCATCTGTATAAACTGCTGCAGATCAAAAGAACAGGACTGCAGCAAATGCTAAATATACTACGTTGACACATTCTACTGACTGGTTAACACATCTTATTTATAAGGTGAGTTCACCTTCACTTTATTTTTCCTTTAAAGTGAACCAGTCATCTTTAAAAGATCTTATGTACATTTATACAAAGAGTTCACCTAGGCCTAACTACAGAGTGCAATGTGTTTTTGATAAAAAATGCCCAGTGTCTCAAGAAATACAGGAAGATTCCTGTTACATTCTATGTAAAAAGATGCATTTCAATCAGGGAAAATTTTCACCCTACTGCAAGTTACAATGACATTTGTTGGAAACAGACAAGAGGTAAAGGGGAGTCAGTGACTTAATTGAGGATTCAAACATTTGATCAAAAGAATACTGCACTTATTTGCCTGAAAGATGTAAAAAGCATATAACATTTTTATATTAAAATACTTCTACTTTGGTGGGGTTTCTGAACCACTCATGAATATGTATTATTTTATTTTCACCTGAAAATAATGGCACTGTGACGGAGAAGATGGGCAAGGCTTCTTCCTGTCAAGACTCCCAAAGAATTCTGGGAGATTTCTGGAAAGGGGAAAGCTTACATTGTGGCAAAAATCAACAGGTCCTTCCAGGATGAAGTTTAGTAAAACATAGAGGCATAGAATATAATTTCCACATTGCCTAATTTGTTAATTATTTGTATTTATTCAATTGAGTGAGAGCTGACAAATTGTTTCCCTTGACTCACTTAAAAAAGTATTCATGGGCTACAACTAAAGCAAAGCAGTTGAGGCAACACTGTTTACTTCAGCAGGAAAACCACACAAAACATTACCTTTTTTGGAATCCATCATTGGCCAGAATAATGTGTTTTTAATGGACAACTGGAAGAAACCAATAGAATATTCTGCAAACTGCACATTTTGTTGCATTATCAGACACTATATACAGCAGGTGTCGGCAACATTTTGAATCCGGAGCCACTGACGTCACATAGGTCACGTCAGCGGCTCCAGATTGGCTAGCAACCTGGAAGCGCTGAGAGAGCTCTCCCTGTACAGCGTTTTCCAGCAAACTGTAACGAGTGGTGCTTTCACCGCTCGTTACAGTGAAAGAGCCAGATGTGGCCATCAAAAGAGCCACATATGACTCAAGAGCCATAGGTTGCTGACCCCTGGTATACAGTGTATAGCAAAAATTAAAGGACCACAAACACGCAAAAAATAAATCCCATTTGGATTGGAATGATAGGTTTTTTTAAGTGATATAAGAGCTATTTTGTACTGGATAAGTGTTAATACGTTTGGCTGATGGTACTTTTATTGCCTTTATCGCAAAGGGGTGGGCACAAGCTCTGTGGGATGAAAGGGGCCTAGGGCAGGATAGGCACCAGGGTCCCTGTAGTAGCTAGCTACTCCACTGAACATGAAAAAGGTGAAATATAATCTATGCAGAATATTCCATGCCAGTATATTTCATCAAACATTTAACGGAAGTAAAGTGAAGCAACTGCTTTTCTAAACATTATATATTTGCCTTTTGTACTATATCCCATAACAAACAATTTGACATCAGTTTTTTTGTTTAATTTCCCTGCTATTACAACCTGGATTTCCAGACTTCTCTCTGTGGGCTGGCAGCTCAAGTCTTTTCAGTAAAATGCCTGTTGCAATGCATATTGTTTTCTTTAGCGGGCAATGTGCCATACATTTGCTTAAATAAGAATTAAACATTGGCTTAATCCCTCATTAAATTGATAGGATTGGTACATAAGAACACAATAAAAGTTAAAGTGCCAAAATCTGACTCACGATTAAGAAGTTTTGAGCTCCTGCATCTTTTTTGCTCCCTTAGACTGGGTTCACACTAACACATGCTAGCACTGTGCTTTAAAAAAAAAAAAAAAAAAAAGCGTCCTGAAATTACGCTGGCAAATGCAGGCTGGCGTATTTTAGGGACCCGCTTTTCTATTTTACTTAGCCAACACTGTGTGAACGCTCCTTCCATCATCCTGGCTCCTTTCATCACACTGTTCGAGTCGTGTCCCTATGCTCACTAACAACGCGACATGAAGTGTCCTGATGATGTTCTGGTGCGTGGGCACGCCAGTGTGACTGGATCAGGTAAGTATAAAAGGGATTTGCAATGAGCACAGCATTACCTGCACTAGTGTGAGAACCCAGTCTAATAGTACAAAACATGCATGCAGTACAAAGAACCTCAGCTTCTTAAGAGTAAGTCAAGTCTAAACACTAAATTGTATTTTATTGTTATGTATCAGACCTATTGATTTGAAAAGGGATTTTGCAAAAGTTTAGTGCTTTAGAACAGAGGTCCCCAACCGCCGGTCCGCGGTCCAGGACCGGGCCGTTGGGGTCTTTCAGCCGGTCCGCGGCGCCGCTGACAGCTAGCTCTGCGGCCCTGCACCTGGTCAGAGCACGCTCTTTGTGGATTGATAATGTTCTCTGCCGTAGCCGTGACCCGGCAGAGAACATTATGCAGGATGGGGCAGGGCATTGGGCGGGTCTTAGTGACGCTGCCATCCAGCACAGCATGGACGGGGTGGGGCGGCAGACTCTCCTCACTGACTCGCCCCCGGCAGAACATGTTATACGGGGCGTGCCAGGGCGGGGCAGCAGACTTGGCCTCATTGACGCAGCTCCCGGTACCGGTGTACAGCAGCAGTGCTGTATACACCGAGGTCCTGCCAGCATCCCCCATCCCCTCGCCCCATATGACCAAAGCTCCGCACCTGCCCCACCACCACCCCACCGGGCCATGGAAAACTGGTCTTGCTTAAAACTGGTGCAAAAAAGGTTGGGGACCTCTGCTTTAGAAAATAATTCACAGGGAAACATTGTTATATTTTTTCTTTATGGGTGTGAGTTTGCTGAGAAGTAAGTCACAACAGAATTTTAATAACTCAAAAGTAACATCAGAAGAATTTACACATAATCACTTAGATTGTAAGCTCTATGGAGCAGGGATCTCCATCCTCTTCCGTCATTCACAACCTGGCACTTAAAGTGATTTTATGCTTGTAAGTTACTCACTTGTAATGTGTAATGCAATTTTCCCATGTCTGTCTTATATTTGTATTGCTGAATTGGACAGCGCTGCGTAAATTTGTGGCGCTTTATAAATAAAAATATACATGCATACATATCAATAATAACATTAAAAAATAGGCAAAGTACAAAAAAAAAAAAAAAAAAAAAAAAAAAAAAAAAAAAAAAAAAGAAGAAAAAATAGCTTTTACCTATAGTTCTTTAAATAACAAAACTTAAAGTAGACATGCGCACATGACCCACCCTTAGCCTAAGCAGTGAGATGATCCAAACATTATGAGGGTACCATACCTGGGATGGTGTGGGGAATGGTGGTTGAAGTGGTTGTGGTAGTGGTGGTGGTTGTTGTGGGTGGAGGGAGGGTGGTAGGGTGATCTGGATGGGAAAAAAACAAGGAAAACAAAATAAAATTATAAAAAAAAATATAAATGCAGATTGCACAAACAGAACAATGTCATGTGAAATCAACAAGCAGGAATTCACAGCGGAAGGATACAAGTTGGAAATCAGTACAATATTAATGCAACATTAACAACATATCACATAATAACAAAAATAAAATTGGCAAAGCATGAATGACCACAAACGAAAGGAGGAATTTGTAAAATAAAGGTGGAATATTACTGATACTTTTCTAAACTTACACTAGATATAGGGAAATAAATTTAAAGACATTATAATCAGTGATTTAAATGAGGAAAACATAAAATCAGCAAGAGAAACATACTACATACATCAAGCTTAAGATTTTAAGATCACACTTATTAGGAAAGGGGTTTGGAAAAACCACAGTGCATGTGCTTTTATGGCATAGAAGAATCAATTTGATTTTAAAAGATCACTTTTGTAAATAAAATAAATTGGTTCATGTGGGTCATCAGCAAGTACGTCAGCAGCAACCAGAGTATACCCATGTACTCTATGTAAAGTTGTAACTAAGGGTATGGAAAGGAAGCCCAATGATAGCTGGGGAACTGAGCTTAATCATGACCATCATGCATTTTCTCTGGTTACTCCTAATGCTAACCTTTATTGTGTCAGTAACAATCATACCAGCCTGAGTGGATTTTTGACCACACAAAATGTCTCCCCTCTTTCAAAACCTGTAGGTTTAATTCTTTTTCTGGTAATGGCGAACCTTGTCACTTAATTTGCCTCAATGAAAGTCTGAAATTAATTTTAAAGTGCACCACTGTACAAAACACTATGTCAATGCCTGGAAAGCACACAGATAAAATGGCAATACAAAAACTACATTTATTCAGCTGGGGAGAATAAACATAACTTCACTGTATTAAAAAGGACATGCAGAACGACGACTTTTCAAGATAGCACATATTTTCATCAGATATATTTATGGCACCAATGTGCTTTAATGTAGACTAGTCCAGAAGACACTATTAATCCATGTCTGAAAAGTAAATTGCCAGTCGCCATTACACTGGTTACAAATCCATGTCTGAAAAGTAAATTGCCAGTCGCCATTACACTGGTTACAAATCCATGCCTCAGATGTTATTCCAGCAAAAGAATCTGTGGTAAAAGGGAATAATGTAATAGTATAGAGTCGGGTTAGAAGAAAGAAAGGCAGCTTCTCCAGCTAAATAGTCAACTTAAATGTTATTCATCAAAGTATGAATTTGCTAGGTAAAGCAAATTACCAGCATTTGGCATCCAGTCGCCATGACAGATGTAAATTCACTACTATATATTCACTATACAGCGGATTCCCTTGGCAAAAAAGCAGACAGCGATGGACGCTATTTGATGTGTTATCAGACTTAGTCAAACATTAGCAGGATGTGCAGTGAAACGATTCATTCCTTTGTATCTTTAAGAAGAAGAAAATGTCACCAACGTATTTTTAAATTATCAGTAACATACTAATGAAGAAACAATGAAAGCTCCTTTTAGTCAAGGGGTGATTTACCAGTCGGGGTTTCACTTTTCAGCGCTGCCACTATCAAGATATAAAGATATATATCTATGGTTTTTATGTTATTTAAATACAAGCAAGCTCCGGCACTCTTGGATAAAAGGAACAGTCTGCTTTTATGGAAAAGGGCCGGAACTTGTTTGTATTTGAACAACATAAAAGCCAGCACTCACAGAAAAAGTTATTACTATACCTTGTAAGCTAGTGTTTCTCACTCCTTGGGGCCTGTGTCAAGGCGTACAGAAAGCAAATGGGAAATCAAGTTTGCCAGGAACAAATTTCTAATGTCAATTTTCATCCTCATTTCTCAGGCTCGTTTTCCCTCACATTTATATTGCTGTTAATCTGATGATTTTGCCTTTATGTGAAAGAATATTTTGAAATAACTCCCTTCTCAAATTTCCAAATATAATGTTTTTTTCCCCTAAGTTATGCATTTTTGTAGAATTGCTGCTGCATTTTTTTTTTTAATTTTAGGCAATTTGGTGTTATTTATTCTGGATTTCATTTCGAATAATTAAGCTGAAAGTTTTTTTTTAGAGCCTGTGTGATTATACATATACACGCATACATACGTACGTACGTATACTTTTATCCACGAATGCCGGAGCTTGCCTATTTCTTCCACTGCGCAAAGGAATGACATTATTTCAGAATACAGACAAGATACTACATATTTTCCTTCTACAAGTCTCTATTTTGAATCATCAGAAGGCAGAGTGCTTGAACAACTGCTACCATGCCGTGCGCAGCATAATAAAATAAAACACTTGTGCACACAAATAAAAATTGGACTGATCTATAGCTAGAGAATTCTTTATTATTTCCTAAAACCCTTTAAAACCTTTTTATCACCCTGCAGTTGAGGGTGGTGAAAGTCCATTATTCTATATGGAGGTGGTACTGCAACTTACAAATATAGACCATCTCCATATAGAAGGCAAAAATACTGCAATAATGATAGAAAATGGAACTGACCTCCATTAACAACATTGCAAACTGTGGCAGTTTTAATGTATTTATTGATAATGCTACATTTTATTCGCCCCTATATAAATCAGTCAAATCGAAAAAGTGCAGAAAAAAATAAAACAATGGCGATAGTGCATCAAATAGCAGTGAAATTGATCAAACAGGTGGAAATTACCTTTATAAATATACATATACATGTATCTATACAGTGATAGATTTACACCTATGTAGAGATAGTGGCTATATCCAGATCAATATGGATCTCTATATATGTTTAAAGTAGAGGATATATTTTGTATATAATATGCACTTAATATCATTGATTATAAGGCAGTGAGTGAGGAGGACTGTGTTTCTAGAGAAGGAAGTACGGTAATATTAATGGAAGATAAAAAAACACTCGTTGAGAAACAGTAATAGTTGCTAGGCAAACTGTACAATAGTTATAGAAAACCAATAAATCTATTATGCCGATTAGTATATTTCCATTGTACATCCAACATGAAGGTGAGCACTAGCAACTGAAAAGTATGCTAGGACTCAACAGCAGGGGAAAGCAGTAACTTCATATTAATGCTGATATTTTGTAATGAGAGGATACACACACGTACATAAATACACACAATATACACACACACAGGTGCAATATAAGGAGAGGTATTAAGGAAGATGATATCAATATGATTTGGAAGAACTCAGCAGGGAAAAGTAGGTGAAAATTGCAAGCTATAAATAGGAAATTTCATATGTGAATGTAAATCATCAATGTACTGTAAGAAAGTGAAACGAGTGAAATATAAATGAGAAAAGCAAGAGGCTGTAAATAGGATACTTGGAAAATCATTTACAATCAGCAATGAGAAAGCAGAAAAGGGAGGTGCAATACAAACAAAATGGAACATTCCACCAAAACTAAAACCACCTCTGTAGTAAATCAGCCTGAATCTTAGTGCTCACATGACATAATACATAATGGACACCTGGAAGATACCAGATATATTCTCTGGAAAGCCAAAATGACAGAAACTGTAATATATGGTACGGAAATACAGCAAGATTCGCTAGCTCATTTACTGGCAACTCCCAGTCTAGGTAGCAATGTATCAAAGGGCATATTTATCAAGTAGTGACAATGGTAATATACAGCAAATGTCAAGCGATATTACTGTCATCTTCATTTTTACCTTGCTGCTTACCAGATGCCATTGTGCTCATAGTGTTGTGCTTTTTTGCCTAAGACAATTAAACTGTTTTTTGTGAAACTGGCAAGGGTAATTGGGTGGGAATGACAAATTTGGACGATGGCAATATACTGTGGTGAAAGCGGATGTTACATTTATGCCCCAAATGTATAAAGCTAAAAAAAGGTCGGGCTGATGAAACTAGAGCTGTATAAAATGTATTCACAAGCACAATGGTATGGTAATAGACCTTTCTGATCCAACATTCAACTGTGTGTAAATTTAACAACCTGGCTAGTGATGTAGGGATGCGCTAGTAAAATAAATGTGATAAAA
>WMED01000694.1:6049-16303 GCA_019650415.1 Pipa parva
GTGTATGATTTTGAGGATAACGTGTCTCTTAGCACATACCATTTCTCCCTGGGATGAATAAAGGCGGAGTCCAGATTCTTTGCAAAATGAACCAACTTATATTTAACAATGACATCTCCTTCTGCATTACTTCAAAACATTTCAACTTCAAAAAGGGCCGCATAGGCATACCCCACTCTTAATGGCACAAGTATTCTCTTTTCCCTTTTCTCTTACTCTCCATATAGGGATGATTATAAATCTTCCTCCTCTGGGTTCAACTTAGGGCAGTTGCCTCTTTATATTTGTTCTCTTTTCTACATGTTAGAGATCTGGCTTTTACTCCATCTCCCCATGGAAGAGCCCCTATTTCCTGTTTTTCTCTCTTTTTATCATTTTCTCCAAAATACCCCTCCTCCCACATTTTAATGTTAGTGGTTCTTCAATACATAAAATAAAACACATCCCTTCTTTTTCTGTTGTGTTTAGGGACTAGGGGTCGCCATTACTCCACTGTTAGGTACAATGCTGGATAAGGGATATTTCACATTAATTTAGGTAGTAATGACCTTCTGGTACATTACAGAATGAGGGACCCATACATTTGTTATTAAGTTATACAAACAAAATAGTCAATTGGGTATAGTTACATAGTTTAATTCCCTTCAATGTTATCAGGTCAAGGAATCATCTCCAAGCCCACCAGAATTCTACTGTCTTTTCATTCCCCTCTTCATTACCTGTGGTTTAATTGTATACTGCCTCTTTTTTGTTTCTAAACACCTACCTCAGGAATATGTCATAATGGTGCAGTTTAAAAATCTAGGAGGGTCCACTGAGGCCTGGGTCCACTGTGAGATTTCCCTGAATCCTAGGGGCCAGTCTGACACTGCTCATCTCTTCTTTCCCCTCCATGAAATAGTCCTGACATCTCTGCCTTCATCTGTAGTGGTCTTGATGCATCCTAATCTATTGCCTCCAGTGCCAATGTTAATAAAAGGCACATTGTGTTCTTTGCATCACATAAGCATTTCTGAAGAAGATGGGGTCAACCAATTATTTAGACTTATTCCTACCTGGTAGAGAACTGCTTACATCTATGTTTTGCTCTGAATCAGATAAATATAAGTAGTTAAAACTTACATTTTTTAGCTTACTTGTCTCTAGCTTACACTGTCGGGTTTTCTAAGAGTAGTGATGTCAAAGTGATATCTATTATCTTAAATTGGTACTGATACTAAGTAAACATTTCAACATGTTCTTAGACCACAGAAGAACCAATATCCCCAGGTTTATTAATTATACATGCATGTATGAGTGAACTGTATGTTTGTCTCATAAGCATCACTAGATTTTTTACAACCGTTTTTTTCTTTAAAAAAATACATATTCTTTGCTCAGATGCTAAATGATTTACAGAAGTGACTGGTAGCAAAATCTTCTATTTGAGAACAACATCTCATTTATTAATGTATCACCCTTGGCAATGAATGAAATATTTACAGATAAAATAGCAGCAAAGAAAACATTGTAGAAATAAATTAGATATGATAATTTCCTGAATTCAGAAACTTACATTTTTTATTTTTTTTTTTTTAGTGCAACAAAAGCTATTTTGATTGCGGAGTTAGTGAATTTTGTTTAATATAAATTTAAAATGTTTGTCCCCTGGGCCACTTTAGTTTAATGAATGAGTGGCACATGAGCTGTGGGCTGGGTCTGGAAGGAGCATTTGTAAGTTAACTTATTATCAGTCAGTGTAGTCAAAAATACTAGAGTCAATTTAAGAATTCTAAGAAGGGCTTTTCTTTTTTTTTATTTGAAATTACAGTTACAATGGTAGCTTATAAGCAGCTAAGCTCAGTGAGGTCAGTCTCCTTAACTCTACTAACCTTTAAGCTACTCTGCTTTTATAGGCTCCTGTTGTAAAGACAGCATGGCTAGCATCTCTAGTGTAATTTGCAATGCAACTCAAGTAAGGTAGAACAGGGCCACCAGGAAATCTTCTAGTAGACCCCAGTAGTGGGATTACCCAGTACCATCCTGTATTTTTTGTCTTGCTTCTCTTCAATATTAGGCTAATAAAACATAGGCTAGGGGGAGCATTTTATAGGAACAATCTGTAAAAGTTAGTTTTAACCTGATAAAGACCACCACAGATATTTAGATTACTAGTTTTAATAAATGGATGGGCACTCTGAACAAAGAACAACTGGGTGGGCAACTAAATAATGGGCACTGAAATTGGTGGAGGACAGCCATTATTGCACTACCAAGCATTGTGCAAGGAAACTGATAGACAGCCAGATGTAATAAGCAATCTACAGTGAAACCTATGACCAGATGAGTATGTTTCACACAAGCAGCAAAACTGGAGGCCAGTTTGGTGTGTTTCTTAACATTCTACAGTGAATGAGTTGCAATGGGTGAGCTACTGAGCAGTGTATGCGATATTGTTGAAACTTACTGAGCAATGTGCAACAAGACTGGGAGACAAATAAGTGGGTTGCTGATGAAAGTGCAGTGTCACACTGAGTCCAAAAAAAACTTTAAGAAAATAATTTAATTTATGCTGTGCAGTAGGTTCTGGAGCAGGAACACGTCATGTAAATGAGCAACTTAGAACCAGCAGAGCAGTATGGTTTCATGCACAAACTGTTTCTGAACTTGTGAAAAAGAAAAAACAATGATGTTGAAGAGAAACCAGAATGAACCAGAAGAGGATTGCAACAGAACAAAAAGAATATCAACTCTATCTTGAAGCAGGAGGAATCTCTTGAGTGAAAGAGATGATCGGTATTTCTCCCTCCCACCTTAACAATCACCCCTAGAGAAGAAGAGCTTCTAGTTCTAGGGTCACTCATATCTAGGATTCTGGAGCAATCTGATGCTCTACTGAAGAGATAGAATAGATAAGATCTCTAGATTGGCTCCACCAAAAGCTATGCATTCATCCAAGAGGGTAGGGTGGAAAATGTCACTTGAGAGAAAGAGAAAGAGGGCAGCCTTGTTTCTAATATCCAGTGTCCAGATGACTGCAGGTTAATTCATCTGAATTTTTGTTGGGAATATACTATACCCAGGCCTTACTGAGGTATGAACCCCACAACTATAACTTGTACAGCCAGAAAAAGATTAAATATATATATGGGATGTGTAAAAATGTATGTGCTGTTTCCAGATTCTGTGCTGCCAAAGAATTTTGCAGATTTTGCTAGAGAGCTAAATTGTGGCATGATAACATATTCTGCATCTTCAGCAACAGGCTGGGGGTAATTATGATCAACAAAGCTAGATCAGGACAGGTAACCTTGACCGTGTGGATAGTAGATGCGATTGAGATGTTAACAAACAATATAAGAGAAATTAAAACATTCCTTTACTATTAAATCAATCCATGTTTAAGGAACACATACAACAAATTTAGGATATGTCCCAACTGTGGAAGAAATCAAATAATAATAATCATGTACTGGCTACTTACAAACATGGACAGTGACTCCAAAAATATGAACATTTCAAATGTGCAGACTCTTTCTCTCCACTCTTTTCTGTTGTGGCATCAGAGACAAGGAATCAATGACAGAAACACTTTTTCTACTGACAAACATTTCTGAACTGTATTTTAAAACAAATATTATTGCATTCCTTTAGAGCAAAGGATTGTACTGTGCCGGATCTAGATTTTCAAAAGCTGATTTCAATAATACTATATTTCCATTTCCAGAATATGCAGCAGTGGGTAGTTATGGTGTTAATCCCATGAATCTATTATAATGGCTATGATCTGCACACTTTATACTCTTTGGTTAAAATGACAAATTGTTGAAGGTCTTCATCCATGCTGCCTGCCATAAGACTTATCACAAGCCAATGGGTGGGGGTGGCAATGATAGATTGCTTCAGATATATTCTATCTGTCAAACCTGTCACATCAAAATGCAGCTGGGTTCAGGAAATTGCATATTACAAAGATTTATGTGTGCTTTTCTTTAGCACCCATTCTAAGGAGCATATCAAATCTATTCCTATGGCACTTGAGGAATGCTACATGTTTTCTTAAGAATTTAGTTTATTTAGTAGTGGCCAAATGAATATATTACACAGTGTAATCACGTTTATACTGATGCACTAAGAACCTTTATAGAGAGATCCTAAGTGGCAGAGCACATCTCTTCCAGTAGTTGGGCTAATATCACAATAACCAAATATTGTCATTCAATGTTTATACATTCAGGCTATTGATCAGAGTGTCACCATAAATATCTGCATCTCAGATTCCGCAGCTAAATTCTTAGGGTCACCTCACAAGCTCCTAGACCAGGGGTGTCAAACTCATTTTCACAGAGGGCCAAATCAGCCTTCTGGTTGCTTTCAAAGGGACAATTGTAAATGTAAGAGTGTTTAAATGTAACTGTTTCATAACAGTTAAGTGAACTGTTACGCCTTCTTGACTTTTAAGGAATAGTTATGATTATACAGTATTACCATTGAATTTATAATTACTATCGGCCGTTTGAAGGCCACTTGAGACACCATATCGCACACCATCCTCATCCGCTGATCATTTTCTGAAAATAAAAGCAAACCCATGACAAAATGTAATAACACTACACACTTAGCCCAAGTGCTTTCATTTATAATAGCTAGATGCTTATGGCTGCTTCAGAGGTAGTGATAGATTTTTTTGGTACCCTGGCCTGAAATGTTCACTTTAGTCCTCTGTAAAATAATGTTAACAAAGTGTACAACACTTCTACTTTCTACCAGAGAGTGTAATATCCTGCTGTACCCACTGATTCCCACCTCTGCACTGCTCTCTCCAGCCTTCATGCACTTCTCTCTCTCAGAATCCCAGTGTCATCCAGCACTTTGAACTAGGAAGTGACCTCATGGGCCACATAACATAAGGTTACGAGATGCATTCGGCCTTTGGGTCATGAGTTTTTCCTAGATCATAGGTGATTACTCTGTTTAACAGAAATGGTGACACGAACGTACCCTAATGGATCCTTAAATACCTGTGTGTTTCATGAGAAGAGACATATTGTTTATCGTGGTGAACAAACTATACCCGGTCACATATATGGGGCTTGTTCATGAACAGTTGCAAATTGGTCAGAATTCACCTCCATTCACCATTTCCCAATTTTTTAAATCTGTAATGGGGCAAATTTGTGACCAACTTAAACACTTACGATGGTCATGAATTTATGGAGCTCTTCACCTCACTTTGCATGTGTGTACACAAGTAATTCACATATTCATCAAGCATACTGCCAGACTAAAGTGGCAAGTTAGGGGGCTGATGGTATAGGGCTCCTATGGTCTGACTGACTATACCACACAACATTCAACAACATTCACTTTTTCACTATGGAAATCCATCTCTTTGTGATTAAGGAGTGGAAAATTCATGACTATTGGAGCACCGTAGCCAAATGAGAATCTACTTTGACTTTGATCTGGTGAAAAAAAAAACTGGCAAATTCAGCACAGTATACGATTATGAATTTGCTAGTTCAACAGACTCTGACACTTGATGAGTAGGTGAATTACCTTTGCACACACACAAAGTAGTGGGAAGTGCTCCATAAATTCACCACTATCATAAGTTGCCGGATTGGATGCAAATTCACCACATCACAGAATTTGCCGAATAACTGAACATGTTGAAGTGGAAAATTAATGCGCATTTGGACCTTACTGATGCTCAATTGTTTGGACTTTCATGAATAAGCCCCAAAATGTTTATGATTCATGCTGGCTTGAGAATCTCTAGGTCCTAGAAACCATAGTACTGAAATACAACATTTAGGTTGGTTAACAAATCCTTGGGTCCTACAGACCTCTGTTAATAAAACTGTCTACACCAGTAGCTCAAGAATCTATGAGCTTTCTCAGGAGCTTGCATTGCCCTGAATATCATAGCACTTAAGATCTTTTGATACTGCCAAGTTCGGTCTAATGTTGCTATCTATCTGACTGATAAGAGGATATCTGAATCAGCTCCTTTCCAAGATTATTGTCCCTGTTGTCTGCTTTGTGGTGATACAAATCTGTAGCGAACGAATGCAGATTCTCATCATTGACATTTAGAAACTTTTTTTTTTTTTGCAACAATCTGAGATTTCCCTATAGTGAAACGGTCTTTCCTGTAGTCTGAAATCCTATGAAATGGGTAGATGTATTTTGTATTACAGTATATGTATTAAGTATCTGAATAATCCAAAGAGGCAGTAACCAGGGAAAAGTTACACAGTTAAACAAAATCTATTACCAATGTGAAACAGCAAATATAGGGGGGTTGTTTTAAATATAATATATTAACAACATTAGAGAGATGTTGCAGAAGTAACACTATGTAACAGAGGCTGTAAAGAAGCAAGGAAATTTCTTGAACTAATGAAGAATTCTGCTAAGACTACTCCCTGCTTCCCACAAACAATTTATAAGGGGACCTAATGCATGTACATTGCTCAACAACGATATGTCTATTTAGGCCAAATTCATTACAATCTGCCACTACTTCTATTTGCCACACTACACTCAGAAAACTCTTAAATTGGGCGAAATTTAATAAACTCGCAAAAGCCCGATTTCACTTTTCCGAGTTTATTCCCATGAGGTCTCGAAAGTCTCTTGCTCTAAATATCGCAAGATTTTTTTTTCAAGTTTATGAAATTTCTCCCCTTAGCGCCAATTGTTATAAACTTTGACGATACAAACTTTAGTGACTATACAGGATTGACTTTGCTACAATACATGGGAATATTCATAATGTATGATGAAATCACTTCAGCAGGCAAATTCATTCTTTCATGAATCTCCCCTTTGGATAGAGGGGTGGCTGTGGATATACTGTATTTGGACTTTTTGAAGGTAGTTAAACAATATGCTTTGCCTCAAGCAATATTTCCAGCTGGGGTAATTGACGTTCTCACATTTTCACTGCTGCTTCCACCCTGCTATGCCCCTAATCTCAATTTCCTGCTGGTTCTTGATGATGTATTCAGGAAATTTAGTAGCAGCAGTATACTTTAATGATATCTGCTGGAGGTGAGAAAATAACATGTTTGCAGAGACAATTCCAGGTAGTCATTGTAGAGTGGAAACGTTCCTCATATATATGGGCGAAATTTATAAAAAGCAAAATTTAAATTCCGCTCGCACGATCGGAATTTTTTTCTGCACGAACGGAAATCAATCGAAATTCCACACGTGCGATCGGAAATCGATCGAAATTCCATACATGTGGTCAAAATTTCATACGTGCAGAAACATTCCGCATTTAATAAATTTCGCATAGTATCAAGTTTAAAGCTTGTTCTTGTCACCTTCACATAAAAAATAGATTGTTGGCAGTTTTAACTACCTTAAGGCTAGGTTCACACTAGTGTATTATGCACCGTGCATAATACGCTAGTGTGAGAAAAAAGAAAATAATAAGCTCCAGCATATTTTTCTATTGTACTTACCAGTGACAGTGTGAATGCTCCCTCAGCGTTCATGGCTCTTCCTATCTGGCAGCATTTTGTGCATTGTGTAATACGCCAGCACAAAATGCGATGGCCAGCATTCCGGACCTGGTGTATGCGCATCATACACTAGTGTGTCCGGAACCAGGTAAGGCCATAGGTTTACACTGGCAGCGTATTTTGCTTTTATGCGTGGCGTATCATATGTCACGCATAAAAACACCAGTGCTGAGCCTAAAACACAAAGCAATTCCAGAACTTCTAACCCTACCGTTAACTCTTTTTTTAATTTTTTTTAATTACTTACTTCTTAAAATTTTTCATTAAAGGCTTATTATCAACCCAAAATTCTCCATGTTTTAAATAAACCACTTTTACATGTTATGTATGCAAAAAGCACTTTAAGATTTATTTTTACTTAATCTATTTTTTTTTTTTTTTTAAGAAAATTAAATATTTTAGAAACACCAAGGTTTTTGTTACTTAAAGGGTTATTTATCAATGTGAAAATTTGCCAGATTTGCAAACTGTACCTCCCTCATAACGCTAGGCTCAGATAGATACAAATTCACTACTCCTTATTTTCTGAATGGAGGCAAATAAGTGACCCATGATGAACACTATTAGAAGGTGTAGTCTGCCGAACAGTAGCAGGATGCATAGTGATGTGAATTTGCATAAGCGAAGTGACTCATTTACCTATGATTCCCATGGATTTGTGTATACAATAGATTAGGTCTTCTTACTATATTGTGTAAGGACCTAATACCCTCAGACATCACTAACCTATTTCATCTCCCAATGTTTGAAACTAACAATTACTGGAATCCCATTTGATATCAACCAAAATCACATTCCCCACTGGCATATGCTGAAAGCAATATATATTTCCCAAGTACAACTCATAAGTGCAGTAATTATTTTCCAAGTAAAATTCTGAGTGAACAATACATTTCCTATGTTAAAAGTTTGCCCAGTTGAACTTTACTAAGGTTTTGTTGATTTTGTTTAGGATTTTGTTTTGGATAAAATATTAGATTCTGATTTTTTTTAAATAGAGAAAAAATATATATATGTATTTTTTTATATATTTTATGTTCTTATATGACAGTATGACAGATGCACAGTGTCTGAATTCATATGGAATTTACAAAGGCCCGCATTAAAGTTATCATTACCTTTTATGTTGTCTTCTCTTTTGACTCATGGGGGGGAATTCACCATTGAGCGAAGTGAGCTCCGAATCCTTCGGCTCACTTCACACATGGTGTTATGCGCTCGCTGATGTCCGGCACGCGGACATCAGCGAGCGCTTTAGAGGGATTCCAGTCTTGGCGAGACCAAAAGAGTTGCCTTGCCGAGACTGGAATCCCTTTAAAGCTCTCACTGATGTCCGCGTGCAGGACATCAGCAAGTGCATAATACATTGAGCTCACTTCGCTCAGTGGTGAATTCCCCTCTCAGTGAGGTTCCAATAGTTTTCTGACCTTCGTAAAAAATATCCAACGAAAAAAAATATATATGTGTTGTGGATTCTGTTCTTATGGTTTGTATTTTGAAAATTCTGACCTTCTCGGATCTGCAGTGTTGGATAACATCAGATTAATCTGAACCACACATCCCTACACGTTACATTACTGCAGCAATATTATGTAAATGAAAGTATACACAGAGATAATTTTCCATACATATTTGCTAACCACAGTAGAAACTGTAAATAATTCCTAGCAGAAATGAAAAAGAGAATCCTGTATCCCAAAAGCATTCATTCTAAGAAAAAAAGAAAAAGCAGTAAATAATTATGTTAAAAACACGACTACGAAGACCAAATCCTCCAAATGAAATACAAGCTATCAGTCATGCTAGGTTACACAATACACTGAATCAGATAAAATATTAATGGCAATATATGCCAATAAAGAAAACGGGTTTCTTTGGGAGCATACTAGTACAAATCAGAGGCTCCACAAATGATCATCGACAATCTGTAAAATCCACTAGTGACATCAGGAACAAACGCCTTCAAATAAAGTAATCAAAAGGCAAAATATTAAATATCGGCAAAGCTTTACTTCGGATGAAGGACATGTCATGAGACTATGTGGAGAGTGGGAGTGGATAACAGGAAGATACCTGCAGGGAACTGTAACTATTCCTTACTGAGTACAGCCTACATAATAACAATCACTTTGGGAAAGAGGCAGCTATAACTGCATAGGGATCTTGTTGTACTGCTCAATAGAAATTTCATATGACATGCAGAGAGTAGAAATACTAGTAGCCATGAGCATATAGCCATTTAATTCAGTATCAAAGGGGATGTAATGGCTGGGAATAAATTTGTACATTGTGGATGAAGGGATTACGTTATGTAATTGGATTTCAGGTTAACCCTTAGTGTAAGTCTGGGAATTGTGGCCTCTTTGGTATAAATATCTTTACATTTACAGGTTAGAACAAACCTTAGTTTCAGATCGTCTTGATTAACAGCTCACGTTGGGATAGCTGAAGGCTTATGGTACACTATGCGTTTTCATGCCGTGGTAAAAACATCTTCGAAATGCAGAGAAAACTTGAGCAAACTGCAGGCTGTTGTTTTAACACCTGCCATCTTCCAGATGCACATTTTTCCAGGACAAAATGCCTCAAGCCCACTTTCACAAACCAGGGCTGATTTTCAGCAGCGCCAAGCAGGGTTGCTGACCCAGCTCAACTCAGCAAGCTGAGTATCTACTGGAGAATTGTTTCAGATAAGAGAATTACACTCTGACATAGTAGCACTGTTGCTCTTTCCCAT
>WMED01000695.1:1985-32149 GCA_019650415.1 Pipa parva
GTAACACCAAATAACACCATATTAATATAAACTAGTTGTTATATATTCAGTCTGTGCTCCCAGAAATTCTAAATTCTGTCTATAAAGTATATTTAGCTATTTCGCTTTAAAAATTGGGCTGAATATGTATTATCTAAAGCACAATAAAAAAAAAATGGGACTGACTGAGGTCTGTTTAATAACCTGGCTGCTATCAGTGAGGATAAAATCAGACAAAGGCAAACAAATAGGCTGCTGCTGTTTCAGTCGCGCCTCATTTATGAGAATTTTGTCGCAGCTGCAACTTTATTATGAGAAAATTGTTACAATCTTAACTTTAAAAAATAGTCGTGACTTTACAATGGGGAAATTGTCGCGGAATTGCTATGGGAATCTGTTTGAAATCTGTTTGAGAATTTGACAGTCGAATTCACACCTTAGTGAATAACCCCCTAAGGACGAAAGTTATTAAACTCGTAAAGACCGCTCTGGGTCTTTCCAAGTTTACCGAGAGAAATCTCACATTGTTCTCGCAAGGTTTCTTTCGCGATTTTGAGATTGTGTATTTCGATCCCAATTTTTCAAACTTTTCCATGGAAAAGTAGCCATGCTACTAATGTAAAATATGGCTACCTTTCCATCGAAAAGAAATAGAAAACTCAAGATTGAAAAACTCGATCTCGAAAAATCTCGTGAGAACAATGCAAGATTTCTCTTGGTAAACTTGGAAGGAACCAGAGCAGTCTTTACGAGTTTAATAACTATCGCCCTAGTGCAATTTTTCCAAGCTTAGTAATATAAGGCCTCCCCTGAAAATAAGACCTAGCTGCAGTAAAGTATGAGAAATATACAATACCCATACCGTGTCCCAAAAATAAGACATCCCCCAAAAATAAGACCTAGTGCGTCTTTAGGAGCAAATGTTAATATACAGTAAGACACTGTCTTATTTTCGTGGAAACACCGTACCAATAAGTGTTGTTTTTCTCTCAAATATGTAATGTAAACGAACATTTTAAGGAATAAATGTTTCCTGTTGATACTGAAAGAATTTTATGTGAAAATTCAACTTTAATTATTGAAAAAATAAAATAACATTCAAATAATTTCTGCTGAATAGTTAAAAGACCACTGATAACAGTAAAATAAATTGCTATTTGGATTGGAAGTTGTTCATATGCAGTATTTGAAAAAATGTTATCTTTCCTGATTTGTATTGGTTGTCATATTGGACTTTCTGGGCTACTAAATGAATGGTTATTTATCTAATGTTCCATAGGAAAAAATAAAACTAGGCAAGAGTTGGTTTACTTAACAGATAAAAGATGGCCTGCATCTACATGGAGATAAACAACTCAAAATAAGGCTAGGTTCACACGAGCGTATTAGGCTCAGCGCATAATACACTAGTGTGAGAAAAAAATATGGATCAATGCAAGTCGTTGGTACTTATCTAGTTCTGGACTCACTAGCGTATGATGTGCATACACTGGGTCCGAAATGCTGTGTGTCGCATTTTGGCTAGCGTATTATACACTGTGCCCAAAATGCGACCACAAAGGAAGTAATGTGAACACCGAGGGAGTGTTCACACTGTCGCTGGTAAGTTCAAAAGAAAAATATGCTTGGCGTATTTTTCTTTTTATTTCTTTTCACACGAGCGTATTATGTATGCACTGAGCATAATAAGCTCACGTGAACCTAGCCCAATACAAATCAAGAAATCATCTTTAAAGATAACATTTTACCAGTACTGTAAAGTAATAATTACCAGACCAATCTAAATGGCATATTTTCTTTACCCAGTGCTTCTGGTTTTCTAAATCAAACAGAAAAATGATAAGTGCAATCGGAGCATTGTTAGATTGATCTGAATAAATTACTCTGGTCTGTTATATTGTTATATTGCCAGCTTAGCTGTGAGCTACAGTATGTCACTGTTTGTTTGTTTTTTTTCTTTTATCCATAAATAAACCCATGTCTGTTTTGGCAGGTACTGAATTTGGTACAATCCTATGTCACTCTCCGGGTGCCGCTCTATGTCTCTTATGTGTTTCATTCATCAGCGGCAGTTGGTGGATGGCAACACTTTGACCTGCAGTCAGAACTGAGACTGACCTTTGTGTATGACACTGCCATATTGTGGAATGAAGGAATAGGCAGTCCGCCAGAATCCGAGCTGCAAGGTTAGAGACTTTAATATAAATCTGTATGATATAATGTACTTCCTCATCTTATGTGCTAATTGGGAAATATAAACATAGAATATATGAGCACTGCTAAGAAAAGAAGCATGATTTGTCCTGAGTTTAGTTTCTGCATTTCTGTCATTTACTATAATGTCATATTAATAATGCTATAATCTGTGCTTTATTCTTAGGATCCCTCTACCCAACCAGCATGCGTATTAATGATGATGGGCGCTTGGTAGTGAACTTTAAAACTGAAATTCGCTTCAGAGGCCAGTTTGTTATGTCTCATCCAGGTACTGTTCCTCCTCATAGATAACAAGCAATTGTAGTTGATGTGCATAGAAACAGATTAGGAACTTCATATTTACATCCCTACATTGCAGATCAAGGAGGTAATATGTACAATTATATCATTCCTTTCATCTAAATAAGCAACAAAAGATGAATTAACGATTTATCATTTTTCTATTCCTGTACTTCTAATTTAATGAAAAATGCTGATAATGAATGTGTAGTAAAGAGATGTTAAATAATGGAGTTCCCATCAGCAGAGTTCTTAAACAATCATATTAAACTCATTTAATGACCAGACTGGCAAATCCTGTCAATTTACTAAGTCACTGGCGGTTATTCACTAAAGTCCGAATTGTTGCACATAGGTGCGAATTCGCCAGATAAAGACAGTTGCAATAGGCTGCTACTGTCGCAGTTGCATCTTTATCATGAAAATGTTGTTGCAGTCGTGACTTTATTATAGGAAAATTGTCACGACTTTACAATGGGGAAAATGTAGCAGATTTTCCATGGGAATCCGCATCGAATTTGCACCTTAGTGAATAACCCCCAAATATCTTGGAATTAAAATAGCAGTTTTAAAAATAACGAACTTTATGATTTATGAGTTATTCACACTATAGTGGCATATATGCATAAAGATTACACAGAAACCAATTTACACCAGAGATTGTAATTATTTCCTTTATGCTCCAGGTACATCTCTTTCATCAATGGTAATGTCTGTGGACCACCCTGAACTCACATTCACTCTGAGCCTTTTACGTAGTGAGCCGAGCTTTAATCAGCCTGTTCAGCAATGGAACTTCATCTCAGATTTTGCTGTAGGTACTGGGAAAATGGGCTAATCCTAAAGATATCTGATTACAGATTATATTGTGTGTTAAAGCTATGGTAATCAATAAACAATTTTATTCTTTATTCATTCTTTTCTAATTTCCTACAAACCCTAATTCTTTTCTAGCCAACCTGATTTTAGTTTTATTGTAATCTACTATATTTAAGTATACATATAAATGCAATCTTTTTAAACAGTTGCAAACCCCTTAGTTGTTACAGAACTACGACTGTAGTCTTTTTTTCCTACCAACTGTAGTCCTGATTGCTGGAACCCTATGGTATATACACAGTGTGCTTTCTTCCAAAATAAGGGTGATCCCGAAGCGAGTACTTCTTAGCTGTAGATTAGATGCTACTAATTCCAGTACTTCCGTCCCAGTACATTAGTCAAACAGTAAGTAGTAAATTAGGAAGAAGCAGCATGATGAATGGTCAATGAAACCATAGGATTTTACTGTGATACAAACAACGTCAGTGACATGCTTCAGGAAGCAGCAATTAACTTTCATACTATATTACTATAGAAGCCTCTGAAAAGCATGGTTTATTTTAAAATAATAAATGTTATAAATAATATAATATTTGCAAAAACTACTGTGACTGTCAATAATCTCACCGTTATTAAATCTTCTTTATGTCTCGATCAGCATATCAGCATTTACTGTCCTCTAACGTTGTGATATTTAATTGTACATCTCTAGGTCAGGGACTATTCTGGCACATACACAGTGAAGCTTATTCCATGCACAACTCCTTTTAACCAGGAATATACCTTACCTGTTATCTGCAATCCACGGGAATCCATGTCCTTTGATATTGACATTAGGTTCCAGCAGGTAAAACAAATTACTCTATGAATACCTAAGCATCACAAACACAATTTGTATATGTCCTAACCCTGATTTCCCATAATGTCTTTAACAGGTCAGTGACCCAGTGGCTGCAGAGTTCAGCCTTAACACTCAAATGTTTTTATTATCTAAAAAAGAGCTATGGCTATCAGATGGCTCCATGGGATTTGGCCAGGGGACAGATGTTGCATTTTACGAAGGTGAGAAAAAAATAATGATTATCTTTGTCATCAGTTTTTCCTGGTGTTGGTTCATAACTTGTCCATAGCTTGTGCATAGCAATGTATGTTACTGGGTAAGATAATATCATTGGAAAAAAATCTCTAAACAAGTCTGGCCCCCATCAGCCTGTTACAGTAGATAATCTAAAAATAGAAAGGTCTTTTCATACACTTTATAATGTGAGCGGCAAGGTGTCTTTTAACCAGTGTATTTATCTCTATGGTTATTGCCAAGCAGGCATTAAAGGACTCATTTGAAATTTTAGATGTTATGTACAGGTGCAGTGGGAGAGTAAATTAACACTTTTGCATGCAAAGTAAAATATCTATTTATTAATAGCTGATAGGACAAGAGAGAACAGGTGATACCTTTTATTGGCTAACGAAATAGATGGTAAATGCAAACTTTCCAGGCTTCTAAGGCCTCTTCATCAGGCAATAATATGGAACTGAGAATGACAATTTTATACAGAAACTGGTACATCATAGCAAAATGTTATCAGTTTGACATAAAAAAAAACACACATTGGAACAAAGCAATAAATTCCAATCTATCCAACAACAAAGCCAAAAAATTTGTTGTCTTTGTTGTTGGATAGATTGGAATTTATTGCTTTGTTCCAGTGTGTGATTCTTTTGATGTCAGGATGTCAAACTGATAACATTTTGCTATGATGTACCAGTTTCTGTATAAAATTGTCATTCTCAGTTCCATATTATTGCCTGATGAAGAGGCCTTAGGAGCCTGGAAAGCTTGCATTTACCATCTATTCCGTTAGCCAATAAAAGGTATTACCTGTTCTCTCTTGTCTTTGCATAAATCTATGGCTAACACGGTGCACAACTCTACTGCCATTATTAGCTGATATGAACACTGCATTAAAATATTCATTATTCAGATATGATTTTCAACTCTAAAGCACTTTAATATAAAACATTTTAAAAGGATGTTATTATCAGAAAAAAAAACCCATTTAAATGGTATATACTGCTTATTAAAATAGTATAGCACTGAAAAGATATTTAGTTCTTTCTGAAAACATTTAAAACATTTGATGTGCTTTTTCCTTGCTTCTTTACCAACACAGCAGTCCATCTTACTTTATGACTATAGTAAAGGCTCTTTTTGTAACAGTAAGATAAATCCCCTTAACCTACCTAAGGATATATGTTGTGACAATTGTGTGCAATATTGCTTGTATTTTTCCACGGTTTGTTACTGCTAAAATTTCAAAGCTGTCACAAGCAATAGACCACTGAAAACAATTGCATGTATTCTTGTTATTACCAAGAAGTGACAGGTTGACCCTTACAAAGACCCGATTTCATCTTTTCAAATTTATTCCTGTGAGATCTCAAGTTGATCCCGCGAGATTATAGCTCGAGTTTTTCAATAAAATTTTTCAATGGAAAGGTAGCCATACCGGTAGTGTAAAGTGTGGTTACCTTACCATTGAAAAATCCAATAGAAAAACTCATCCAAAAAACTCTCGTTCTCGTAGGATCAACTCGATAAAGCTGAGATCGGTCTTTTCGACTTTAATAACTTTCACCCTTTAATCTTAAATTAGAGTTTATTTTATATAACCTCCATATCTTCAAAAAACAGTACACTGGTGTTTATAGATGAGCCAGAAATTGCTGTTACTGGTTCTTTAGCATAAATGAATTCAAATAGTGCAGTGTCCCATTTGTACTAAGCATGCTGCTTAATATATGTTGGTTATAAAGCTCTCGTGGATCAGATGGTAAATTATTTCTGTCCCTGCACATGTAAGGAAAGTAGATGACGGCTTCTATGCTGATGTTACAAGTGACGGGAGGCAAGGGATTACTGTAAAACTGCAACAAAAGGTCCTCAGCAATTGCTTTCTCTGACAAATACAATTCTTGGTTCAATGACCTCTACAGAGAAATCTAAAATACAATTCTATCCCCTGGATCATTGGTATTATATTATGCATGAATTTGGCATATATCCATGCTTCATATTATTGTTATGCTTTATTTCCTAGGCTCTACAATCTATGGGCGAGTCATGGTGGATCCGGTTCAGAATCTTGGGGACTCTTTCATTTGCAACATTGAAAAAGTGTTTTTATGCACTGGGGCTGATGGCTATGTTCCCAAATACAGCCCAGAGAACAAGGAGTACGGATGCCTCGCAGACTCCATTACATTGCTCTATAGATTTAAGATACTGGTAGGAAGTGTGATTTTTCTACGTGTTTCTGATTATAAATTTAAAAACGGAGCAATAAATATGTTAAACCATGATGATGATTTATATAATGATAATGCAATTTCTCATTCTTGTAAGTATTTAAATTTTACACTTGTCATTCAGGCTCGGTTGACTCTGCAGGGTCCCCCTTTAGGCACATCTTAATAGTCTTTGCATTGTCTGTGCTGGGACAGTAAACTGAAAGTGATAAAAGCAAATAGAAGTGTTTCAATAATTCCATATTAAGACTTTTTCTAAAATGATTGTAACATTTCTAAAATAAAACAGTTTGCAGACATAAATAATTCAGTTTAAATATATATTTTACAAAAGAATGCAATTTTACACAAGAGTATTACGTTTTGTAAAAGAGGTGAAAAGTGAATAGTGCTCCTTCAAGGCTGAAATAAACAGCATTCTCATGAAAAACACAGCCTGATGGATTTAAAAACAAAACCAAGCAGTGGATATTTGAAATAAACATTCCCTTTAAATAGTTTGCTGTGTAGTATTACTTGCTGCTTCCCATTATAACAGTTAGGAATCCCTAATAAGTAAAGCTGAGTTGTATTTACCGGTATCTTTTACTATTACAAGACCACGGGTTAAACCTTGCAGAAATATTCTTTTTTTGTTGTTGTTGTTCCTAATTAGCTTCTATCACTATAATTTACAGGACAAAGCTCAGCCAGAAACTCAGGCAAGGTCATTTGGAGATGTTACATTTGAAGCACGATTAGCTAGTGACATCCCAGAAGCTTTGCCACTGGTGAAACAACCAGGTTCAGATGGGTTTAGCCTCTCCTCTACTCCACTGTTTCAGGTAGGTCTAATCAAGAAACAGCAAATCTATAAATACTGTGGTGCAAGGTACTGAGAGGTACAAGGTAGTGTGGGGTGCTGCAATTTTTAACCTGTTACCCCAACCCCTCCTTTCCCCTTACTGTGCTTCTCTCACACCCCTTTCCCTATATGGTACTGTCCCCTATGCCATGCTGTGCTGCCCTAACCCTCTTCCCATACTGTTGCCCCAACTTCCTTTTCTTCATACTTTGCTAGGGATCACAGCACGTGCCCCTCTGTCCTGCCCCATCTGTTTAATGGATGGCCACTGAGCTATTTCTAATACCAATCATGGTCTCCCAGCACCTGCGTGGGTTTCCTCCAGGCACTCTGGTTTTCTCCCACAATCCAAAATCATGCAGCTGTGTCTGTCTGTTTGCGTGACTGAATAGGGAAACTAGATTGTAAGCTCCATGGGGCAGGGACTGCAGTGAATGATGAACTTTTGTAAATCACTGTGTAATATACAGTAGTAGCGCTATATAAAAAATGAACAAATAAAAAAAAATACAAAAAAACATTGCTAGAAAATGATTGTTTAAGCATTAAACTTATAACCAACAAAAAACAAGTACCAATACATACATGTGGGCGAAATTTATTAAATGCCAAATTTTTAACGATCGATCGAAATTCCGATCGATCGATCGGAATTTGCATTCGAGCGATTGGAATTTAATTTCGGCCGACTGTTTCGCCTTTAATAAATTTCGCCCTGAGTGGTTTGTTACACAGAATGAATCTCACCATTTGAGGTCAAAGCCAATAATGGCAAATACTACTGTATTTCCAGACATTTTGCTGCAATACTTATTTATTTGTGCCATTTTCATCAGGATTTGTTAAAATGACTGAAGGTAAAAAAAAGTTAGATAGTTAAAGCTATTAGTAATGAAGATGTAACATAGATGCTGAAAATGGATACGTCCTCTTGTGAAATGCCTGATAACAATATTACCCATGATCAGGCACTGATAAATTTGTCCCAGTTTAGTTTTTCACAAAATACTAACAGCGCAATATTACTATGAATACAGATTATGTTTTGCATTCATTCAAGTTGTTTACAATGATTTAGAATATTTCTTGCTTTCATCTAGGTGGCTTCTGGGCGCGAATGGTTCATTCATACAATTTACACAGTTCGCTCTAAGGAAAATGCAAACAGAGGAATTGGAAAGCGCAGCGTGGATTACTACCATGTTCTGGGTAATACCAACCACCATGATAACATGGTATTAAAGAGAAATCGGAGAGCGAATCCAGAAGCCTCTGCGTTTGTGCAGGATATTGGCGCTGATAAAAACAGGGGGACTAACATTCAGCACATTGCCTTAGAACACTCAAGCAAAACTGCTGGCAGCATCCAAAGGGAATCGTCAGTTGGTGGTCAGTACCAGAAGCCAGTGCTAGAAGTCATGGGCCAGGACACAGCAGGAACTTTGGTACCTGTCATTGGAGGAGCTGGTGCTTTATTGCTCCTAATCTGCACTATGATTATTGTTGTCCTGTTGCTGAAACACAGAGGGTGTCGGCACTCTGAAAAGAAGTCTCCAACCAATAGCTACTGCAGTAGTCATGAAACTATGACCACGCGACACAGTGGCAGCGACAGCTCCGAAGTGTAGATGAGATTACTGGGTAATTTTACTTTTCAGAGTTGTTTGCAGTATGTCTACCTCTGACTCCATCCAGGAACACCTTTTGTACAGTGCACAATGAAACTATGGGAAACCACTGCCTTATCACTTGAACCGCAACCATATTGTTCAACAGATAGTGTCTCAGAGTGTTTGAAGAAGGAGAACATAAAATTCAAACAATGAAAAGTCATCTAAAAGACAAGCAATAGCACAATGCTTGTTACACTTTCATGTCTGTGGCATATCTGTGTAGCACATTGTCTAGACAAAGCGGGTATGCTGTTTACTGCCAACACTATAATAATGTAGGTTCTGTGACTATGTTCCTTACAACATTAAGTGCACTGATATAAACTTGCTAACAAAAATGTTCATTTATAGTCAATAACACTGGTCAAATATAATGTTACTTTTGTGCCTTAAAAACTTTTTGACAGTAATATGTATCTTTTTTAACACATTTTCTGTTTATGAATGTAATGTGGAAAATGTCTCTGATTTCTGTTGTAGTGTTGCTGTGCATTGCTGTGGGACTGTGACATGCACTTAAAAAAATGTACAGCAGTATTTCTGAATATACATTGCTAAAATGTACAAAATGAACATCATGAAATTATCAGCGATGCTTCTCATTTTTCATTTTAAATGATTGTAACACTGAGCGCCCCTTGCACTGTAGTCCATCACTGCTTTACCTGACACTGAGGTATGCTAACACTATTGAGAACCACTCAGTTTCAGACTGACTTTAATATGGTTACGAAACTGACATCGCTAATTCCATTTTAAACAGAGACTAGTAGAATATAGGTGATATAGAATTAGTTTGATGAGCCTTCCTGAAAGGGTTTATTTTATCCCAAAATGCTATTTATTTTCTGGAATGTCCATATAGAATAGAACTGTTGTGATTGAATATACAGCCATAACTATAAAACCACTGACATGTAAATAAATAAATATTGATTATATCGATTTTTTTTTTTTTTTACAATGCCACAATGCTCTGGGGCCAGCGGTGGCCACTGTATGACTATGACAAATAGGTGTACTTAATAATTGGTGTTCTGCTGGACCTGGTTCATCATTCACAGCCATAAGTATATCTGGGCTACCCACTTGGCTGCACTGTTAGGGCACTAATGCACATAAATGCAATAGCAATTCTGGGCATACACACACTGCAGGGGATTGCAAGAAGTGTGCTTGAAGCCTTCTGATTGCTGGAGCTTCAGTCAAGATGACACAAGCAGAACACCAGCTAGTAAGTACACCTAGCAGTACTTGGTACAGTTCCTGTTCTGATAGATAAGACCCATTTTGGTGGAATGAGGGGCACCTAAACAATATTACAGAAGGTTAGTTTTAATGTCATGACTGTGTATGCAATATACAGTATCCTAAAAATAAGTACCACATGAAAAATAAAAATAAAACTATTTCCATTTTGATAGATTATTCAATGAAATAACCTAAAAGCACAAAAATTACCTTTGAAGCTCAATTCCTGAATTTTATTGTTTTGTTTTTGTACTTCCCTTTGCTGATCAGTCATCCTTTTCTAGTGAGTAAAAAAGGCCCCTCCCAATCCTCTATTAAAGGGTATGTAAACCCTGTCTATAATGAAAGCTCAATTTTCCAATTGTCAAGCAATATAGTGATTAAGAAACACCTGATTCGCCTCTTTATTCAGTAGGGCTCAAAATCCACTGTAACTGCTTTCTTCCTCTCAATGATTTCCCTGCTGTGTGTAGCCACACCCCCTCCTTACCCTGACTTCCTCTCTCCACAGTTGACCACAGAGGCATTTAAAGTAAAATACCATACTTCCTAGAATTCTTTTGGAAGTTTTGGATAAAGAAACATTTAATATACAGTATAATAGCTATAAAGAAATTTTGGCACTAATATCCTGTTAACTGTAAAAAGCCCACTTGGTTGAAGTGGTAAAATCTTTTTTTTTTTTTTTTAATGTTAGATAGCCTATACCTCAGATATAGTGGTAGACTGCACTGTTGTACTGTTAAAGATGTAGCAGAAACAACCATTACCTTGGCATGAACAAAAAATAATATACCTTTTTTTTTATAATGAAAGTGAACACATGCTGCTTAGCAAAGATGATTATCACAAGAAACACAAATGGGGGTTATTCACTAAAGTCCGAATTGTTGCGTATAGGTGTGAATTCGCCAGCTAAAAACAGTCACAATAGACTGCTACTGTCGCAGTTGCGTCTTTATAATGACATTGTCACAGTCACAACTTTAAAAATTGTCGCAATCGCAACTTTACAATGGGGAAATAGTTGCGGATTTGCTATGGGAATTCGACAATCAGTCAAATTCGCAACTTAGTGAATAACCCCTAAACCTTGTCAGTTGAATATCTGAAGCTATTTATGACTTGGGTGAGATTCTGTATCCGTGACACATTATTTAAACTTTCCTTTTATGTTTCTGTTACAAGCAGAGTGTTTTCACCTCCACATTTTATTGCATCTTCCAGAAAGTTAAAACTGCAAAAACAACTAAAACATGTTCTCAGTTCTGAATAGTAAAAAAAGATGTAGAGCTATGAACTGTGCTGAATTTGTACTTCTGTGCTTGTATAAACAGATTCCTCTTTTACAGTTAAAGTGATTCATTTTCAGAAAAGCACAAACTTTGACCCATTTGGGTTAATATTTTTAATAAAAGACTAGAAGAACTGATATTATAATATTTACATGTACAGTATGTGGGAGGAGGGTCCTGGCTATGACTTTACTGTTTTAATTCACTCATTATCATGAATAATTGCATTGTTTCAAACACACACACGATTACTTATATAAATAAATTCAGAGACTTTATTTTAAAATGTTGATTTCTTTCCTTTGATACAAATAGTACATGGGGTAGACAACTATGTGATAAGCATATCAATCAGCTACTTGAATTTGTGCAGAATGAAATTGTTTAGCTATGCCTGAACACAATAAAGGAAAATTCCATTTCTCTATTGTTTTCTTTGCACTTTTGTTGGAAATTATTTTCAGTGACATTTGTAAGGTTGTGATAACGTGTTCAATATTTTGCAGCCTTCCATTTTTATGACTTGACACCTCCCCTAAATGTCCGACAGACACTGTGGGGCCTATGTATTAAATGGTGTAATGATCATGTTAAATTTTGTCATTGCCAATATTTATGGCTTAGAGATTAATTAAAAGAAACATTAAGGAGCCAATAAAACTTCTACTTGATAAGTAAACAGAATAAGGAAGAGGATAAGGCCAGGTTCACTCTGGTATAGTGTGCGCATCACTTTTTTTTTTAAAGCGCGTCATGAAAAAACAGTGTTGCATTTACACTGGCATATTTCGTGACATGTTTAAAAAAAATAATAATAGTGCTTACTCATCGCTTTCCCCTCATATGTGACCACTATTGTTCAATTCCTATTACTGCTAATCCTGTCGCATTTTTCGTTTTGCTCTCTATATGCTATATTCCTCTCTATGAAATGCTAGTGTGACATTGCACACGTGATAGTCATTCTTTTCAATGTTCTTTAAAAAAAACAATACGCCAGTGTAAACCTGGCCTTAATTGTATGCTTAATCACTCAATAAAAGAAAAATAATTATTTCTCCTCTCTCTCTCTCTATATATATATGAGAACAATGGTGTATTTTTAAAGGACAACACACTTGGTGGTGTTTTACATGATCTGCCAATGTTTACGGTTAGCTTTATGTATCTGCTTAGATCACATACAATAAATAGATATAAAAGGTATACAAGTTGCAGTTGTTTGTTTATTGCTACTCCCAGGACCATATAACGAGAAATTCCTGTTTAGGCTAGGTTCACACTAGTGTATGATGCACACATATGGCAATCAGAATAAATTCCCTGGATCAAGATTCCACCTTCAGCTATCCAATACACATAACTTGTAATGTTCTTACACTGAAAGCATCCGAACCCCTTTTGAACTCTTAAATGGAATCAACCGTATCTATTTCTGTAGTGCATCATCAACGAATTATATATATATATATATACACACATATACAGGTATATATAATAAAAAAAAAAAAAAAAAAAAAAAAAAAAGACTTCAGAGTGAAGTTCCCTTTCTCTTGGGTCTAAACTGCTGCAATTCATTGGATTCCCAGTTAAAAAGGCTAAGGCACAGCTAAGTTTTGAGAAATTAAGCATCCTGCCAATAAATGTTTTTTATGATTGCCCTGCTTCCCAGGAGATTGGTGTATGCTACTGCTGTAGCTTTGCGGGATCAAATTTATACTAGATGTTGCTAAATAAGGTTTATTCAGTGAAGGGGGGCTCAATAGATTACTCTGATTAGTTAACTAATCTAACCTTCACAACTATACACTGTGTTCCAAATTATTATGCAATTTTTTGGGGGGAGTGATAAGGTAAGAATTGTTTTGTTTGTCAGTTAAACCTGTGCTAATTATTTAGTTTGGCAGGTGTGTCCAAGTAAAGGCAAGACTACTTAAGAAGGCTGTCCTACATTATTAAGCAGCCTACAATTTCAGCCAAAGAAAAAGGATGCGTCGGCTGCTGAAAAGCAACAAATTGTGGAGTGTTTAGGTCAAGGCATGACTACATTCAACATTGCCCAAACACTTCATCTTGATCATCGCACAATCAAGAAGTATGTAGCTGATTCACAGCACACACGTGTACGTGCTGATAAGGGAAAATTGAGGACTTTTTCCAACAGCCAAGTACGTCAGATTAAAAGAGCAGCTGCAAAAATGCCTTGTCATAGTAGCAGACACATTTTTGAAGCTGCTGGTGCCTCCAACATCCCCTGAACAAAAAGATGCAGGGTCCTTCAGGGGTTTGCAGATTGTGTAAGCCATCCTGTCGACCTTCTCTATCCATTGCACACAAGCAGAAACAGCTCCAGTGGGCCAAACAATACATGAAGACTGATTTCAAAACGGTTTTGTTCACCAATGAGTTTCATGCAATGCTCGATGGTCCAGATGGATGGAGTGGGGGATGCAAACACAGCTACGGCGCCAACAAGGAGGAGGTGGAGTAATGTTTTGGGCTGGAATCATGGGGGGAGAGATTGTCGGCCCCTTTAGGATCCCTGAAAGGCTAAAGGTGAACTCCACAATGTATGTGGAGTTTCTCAAACAGCACTTCCTGCCATGATTCAAAAAGGAGAACCGTGCATTCCGCAGAAAGATCATTTTCATGCAGGATAATGCACCATCTCATGCTGCAAATAACACATTTGCATCTCTGGCTGCTATGGGCATAAAAGGGGACAAACTTAAGGTGTGGCCCAACCATGCTACCCTGACCTCAACCCCATTGAGAACCTCTGGAGCTTCATCAAAAGGAGTGTCTATGATGGCGGGAGGCAGTTCACATCTAAGCAACAGCTCTGGGAGGCTATTCTGTCCTCATGCAAAACAATTGAAGCAAAAACCATCCAAAAACAGACAAATTCAATGGACGAGAGAGTTCAGAAGCTCCTTTCGAACAAGGGGTCCTATGTGCAAATGTAACATCATCTAGAATTTTTTGTTCTTAATAAAAATGAAAAGGTTGAAAATTCTGTTGTGTATAATTTAGAACATGCAGTTTGAGTGTTAATTTTTTTTTTTTTAAATATACTGTTATAGGCAGTTTGTTCACAAACCTTTCAATTATACTTGAATAGTTGATGACTGGAAATTTACAATGACTACTATTCATATAGGTAATTTTGGAAAATGAAAAAATATTTGCACAATAATTTGGAACACAGTGTAGTTAAGTTATATTCACTTAAAATTAAACATTCAAAACTTTATCCATTTCACGGTATGTCCTTTATTTCCATTTGAAATACATTCTATAAAATTTGTCATGTTTTAATTTTATCCTATTTTTTGTTTAATGTAAAAGAACAGCAACACCAAAAAATGAAAATGCTTCAGTGCATTCAGTTATTATAATCAGTATCCAAAAATTCTAAATTACATGTATAAAGTATGACAATTAGCGGTAAAAACAAGGGAAAAAAATGCGCTTTCGAGCACAGCTCCCACATATGGATTATCTAAAGCACCGTACAAAAACAATGGGACTGATTGAGGATTTAACAACATGGTTGCTAAAAGAAAACATAAAAACCAGACAAAAAGCAATAAAATGAATGAATTTAACTTAATTTAAAATAACATTTTTACCAGCGCCAATCCAAAAGAGATTTTTATTTTTTGGGTGTTGCTGGTTCTCTAAATCAAACACTTAGGTAGTCTACTGCAAGCTTCTCACTCTAGAATTCTTGATCATTCTTCCCCATTACAAGGGCATAATTCAGTAAGGTTAGTGAAGCTTCTGGCTTTTTAGTTCAGTCTACACATTTTCTATGGGATTCAGGTCAGAGATTTGTGATGGCCACTTTGTTGTCTTAAGTTTTTTTTCTAACTTCAGAGGAATATTTTGGCTTATACTTCAAATGTGCTGCTTCTGCATTTCTTTCTTCTTTTGGCTGTCAGTTTTCTAAAGTTCACTTGTCCCTTTTGCAGCAGAATAACTCCACTACATGATACTAACACTCTCATTATTAAAGGTGAAAATCCTGATGTATGAGCAAATGAGCAAAATTGATTAAACTCGGAAAAACCGCTCTGGGTCTTTCCAAGTCTATTGGAAGATATCTCGCATTGTTCTCGCGAGATCGAGTTTTTCAATCTTGATTTTTCAAATTTTTTTTTATGGAAAGGTAACAGTACTTTACATTAGTAGTATGGCTACTTTTCCATCGAAAATATTCAAAAATCAGGATAAAAAAATCTTGCAAGAACAATGCGAGATTTCTTAGTAAACTTGGAAAGACCCAGAGAGGTCTTTCCAAGTTTAATAAATTTACCCTTAAAGTTATTTTTCTACTAGAATCCTGCTGCCTGTGGAGAAAGATTCTTTAACCCAAAAATTGTGCCCATGACCCTGAATATCAGATGGAGAAAACAGAGCTGTACTGTTAATGGGTATGAAATGTTTGAATAAGACATTTATACATATAGAAAGCCAACTTAAACATTAAAATGTAAAAAGATTTTGGGATCAGTAGTACTTGCCTCTTGTTTAAAAGGCCCTGCTTCCCCAGTCATTCTGTGTACTGACTCTTCCTGTATAGTGCAGATAAGCTCTACCCCCAAGTGATATCACTCACTATTCAGAGAGCATTTTGTGTGCATGTCTTTCCCTTCTCCTTATCTAAAAAAATCTGTTCCTAACCCTGAGCATGCTAAAGTGAAAGCTGTTCCACTGTCTCTGTGATCGGCTGTGGAGAGAGGAAGTCAGGGAAAAGAGGGGGTGTGGCTACACACAGCAGGGAACTTGTTTAGAGACAAAGCAGATACAGGGGGATACTGAGCTCTGCTGAATTAAGAGATGCTATTTTGCTTGACAATAGGTACATGGGGCTTTCTTTATAGACAGGGTTTACATACTCTTTAAAGATGTGTCAAATATGAGGTTGGATCACTTAAAAAATGTAAAGATATCACCAAATCTTAAGACTTTACTGCTTCCACCTTTAATAAAGATTAAAGAGAAACTAGTTAAATCTACCATGCATTTCTCTAGATAGCAATAAAATGTATGTATCATCACTAATTTGTGCCATATTGAAAAATGTAATAAACACCAGAGCAAATGTTAATAAGTTTAGCAAATAAGATTGTTGTATTCTCCGGGATATTGTGAATGTTGATTTTAATCCAAAGATACAAAAATAGTACTTTACAAAAATTTACACAATGGAGTTTCAAAAGTTGAGGGGAATAAACAAAAACCAAAAACACATTAACAAATGCATATTATTTAACGAAGCCTATTTATTACTTCAACTGTTAATGGTAAAAAAGTTCAGCACAGCTGTTTTATTTCAAAAAAAAGGTAACTACATTAAGTACTATGGTCCTAGTTCAACAACCCGACGAACCTGATGTCTCTGAATGACATAATAGCAGATCAGTGTACAGTACATCTTATGAAGACCCGTAAAGTAACACAAAGAACTACTTCAGAAATTTAGAAATTACAAAATGTACAAATTTTCAAAGTTTAAGTTTCTTCCGTCTTCCTCTGCCGTCAGTGGTGCCATCCACCTTTCGTTTCTGAGCCTAAAACGATAACATTACTATAGTTAAAGTTTATATAAAAACTTTCACTATAAAAATATTTGCCAATTTTTTTTTACATTTCTAAATAGAAGCATTTACTCTACTTTAGCCATCTCTTAAACCGTTCCCAATTTACTGCAGTTTTCTACAATAGAAATGCCAAATCTAAAAAAATGCCATTGCTTAGCACTGCCTTTAAAAACACTTACTGAAGATGACTTTGGGCCTCGTTTCTTTTTCTCTGCTTTTTCCTTTTCTTCCAGTTCAAGATTCTCTCTCTCAATTAGAGTAATTAAGGTATTGCATCTTCTTTGGAGTTCCTATTAATAATATTTAAATTTAAGCTGCTATGTTAGAAACATTAGTGGTATTTCAATATTACTAAAGACTGGTACTGGATTTACATTTAAAAGTGGAGTAAACTTTTTCTGTTTGTTTGTTAAGCACCTCTACCATTTATAATTTTAACTGCTAACTGGTTCCAAGAGTTACTAATCTAGTCACTATTTAGAACAGCATGATCCACAGATAGGAGAGAACAGAAAGAAAATAAAATATATTACAAATCTAGCCACAAATGTAATCAATATTTCAAATGTACTGTATCGTAAAAAAATTTAACATCCCAATCAAAAGTCTTGCCACCTAGTAGACTGATAAAGCCACAGAGGCTTAGGCTTTTTTTTTCACACAACTTGCTGTGATTTGGTTAGTTTGAAAATTTGTGGCATGCAAGCACATTCTGTGTTCTGCATGACACTTGTTCACATGATCTGTGATACGGCATACTTGTCAGTTCAACATATAGAAACACTATCACATACTCATTCATCTATATGAATGGGCTAATACTCACAATTTTTAAATATTCAGTCTGAGTTTTAATACACTATAATATAATATAGCAAGAAAAGGTCAAAGAAATGCAACTATTCATTGTTTTTAGGTGGACAAATGAAGGATGGTAATGTGAAAGTAGACTTAGCCACTTAGAATACCTGTGAAAACCACAGGGGCTCAGCAGACAGAAACAATTAAATTTTCAGACAATTTTTAATAAGAAAAAATGTAAGTCACTTCTAAAGAGAAGATTGCCCAAAGAAATATGGACTTCTGAAACAAAATGTAATACATTACTTACTAAGAATACAACACTCACCATTGCAGTTCTAGATTTTAAAAACCAATCAAATCTGAACTGGGGAGAGTTCCGTATGCACTGACGAAGTTCATCATATACATTTTCCTTATCAAAGCCAAGCTTGTGCAACATGCAAATAAGAAATCGATCTTCCTCCTCAGTATAGTTCTTTCCCTTGTTTGTACCATAAGATATCCTCAGCTGGTGAAATGGTGCTTTGTACCTTCCAATCTACCATTAAAACAAAATTAAGCACAGCGTCTATACAGTGTGGACATTTTACCATTATATTCTTTTTTTTTAAATTTTTTTATTATTTAATACAAAATGGATCCATTTATTAAAGACCACTTAAAAATGACAATCTGGCAATCATTTATTATGAAAAGGGAGCTCTGCAGTGCTATTAACCTGCAATGCCGCTCTGCTGCAGAACCTGAAATGGATCTGGCCAATAATAGACAAATTAGAAAGTATAGAATTTTAACAGTTGCAACTTAAAAGAATAGTAACAGCAAAAAATTTAAATACCTCAAATGTATTTAAAGTTACTATATATTCAATCTGCTCTATAAAGTAAATAATAATTAGCTTTAAAAACTGGTCATTCATACATACTTCCTAAATGTATATCATCTAAAGCTCTATAAAAAAACAATTGAACTGGCCAAGTTCCATTAACAAACATGGCTACCATCAATAAAGAAACATATGAATTTTATTGCTCTGTTTGAATTAGCTTTTAAAATAATATGGTTACCATTGCTATATTCCAATAACTACCATGCCAATCCAAACATGAGTTTTATTTTTTTTTTTTTTTGGGTGTTACTGCTCCTTTAACTTTTCCAAAAAGATGTTTAGGATATGGACAATTTTCATTCCCACTCTTCTAGTGGTGAGTCTTTGTATACCACATACATGGCAAGGCCTGTGCTGCCAATTTAGGTTATAGAGCAAACCAGATTTATTCTGTACAGAATATTTAATTGGTGGGCGGTTTCATTCCTTTTCTTTTTGTGAATAAAAACAAGATCAGGAATAGGTTGATGCAAGGCTGGTTAGAATTGGTCTTTGTGCTTGTGACAAAATTTAGCATTTGACTTTCAGGTCAAAACTGCTGGATCTGAGCATATAAAACAGCACATTCCAGCAGTTTACCCAACTATAAACTCACTGCTGTTTTACACAGCATTAATAAAGACTGTTATAATCTTTAGTTCTTATATTAAAAGCCGGTAATATGCAAATACCTTTGTATCAAGAGCTTTTTTAATGCTAATTCTCCTCTGTATTCGGGCTTCCCCCCTTTCAATCTGAGCCATTATCTTCTCAATATCTTGCAACTCATTGCATCTTTCCCAGAACACAGCTAGAAGGAATAAAAAAAAAAAAAGGTTACTTATACTGAGCAAGCTGAGCTTTCTTTACAGATCATAATATATTACAATAGTTACAGAGCAAAAATAAACTGAAAATACACTTTTAAATGAGAATAATCCTAGAAGCTAATTAACCCTCTCTGCCAAGAGCCAATCTCTGTGTCACAGAAATATAAAAATAATGGAATAAATGTTAAAAACAGTCTCTTTAAAATCCACTGCATCCCAGAATATACTTAATGTACCAACCATTTACCTTTAACAGTGGCTGGAGGGGGAAGATTATTACATGAGAAGCTATAAATGCACTGCTGAATAATAGAAAATTAAGTAAACTGTAATTTAAAGACACAAACGTCAAAATGCCTAACACTTATGGATGAATTACCTGAATACTCCATAACATCCTCTGGCGTCTTGCCTTCCACTTCTCGCGCAATATTTTCAATATCATCACGACCCCATTTCTCATTAGCTTTAATAAACTGGTTAAAATCTCTCTTATTCCAGTTTGTAAAACCCTGAAAAATAAAAAATTCACGTGTATTGCCATTCACAATTTTTGTAGTACATGGACATGTAAACAAAGTAAAAATCTTTGGTGGCAATACCACATGCAATTTTTTTTTACTCTACAGAATGTTTTAACCCACCTGTGTAAGTAATTTCTCTTTCTCCTCTAACTCTTCATCATTCAGTGGCTCTGCCTCATCAATTTTATGCTGCTCCTCCTTTTGTACTTGTGCTGCATTAGGCTGATCGGGATTCCGTGGTACCTATGCAAAGTAGATACTTGCAATAAACGGACCCACTAATGGTAAACCAAGGCATCAGCATGCAAATAAGTATCATGCACATTACAAACAAGGAATTCTATATTTTTCTGTGGAGGCAAAATACTTTATAAGAGCATTTCTGCTGAATTGTTTAAGCAATTGTATCCTTGTTGCTAGCCTTTAAATAAGTGGTTAGGTTATGAAACACAGCGGACTAACCTTGTAGCCAATTGTTTTTCTATAGTAAAGGATTTCTTTTTCAAGCAATTCAAACAGACGTGGAGGGAAAAACTGAAAGTCCTGGACATTTGGTTGCTTTGGAGGTCTGGGAGCCTGAAAGAAAAAAGTAATTTACATTTAAACCGATGGCAAAAAGGTTAACAAACACTGATTTTATTTCACCATTTACAATACTGTATCCAGGGATTGTGATCTAGCTCTAAACTGCAAAGGATACTACACAAGTTTATTTTGTCCCTTACCTTTGGTACTTTTGGTTCACTGACTCTAAGTGCTTCCCTGAAATAAGCATCCACGGCGTAATTAGCTTTTCTTTCTCGTTTAGGTGGCTCAATCCATTCTGTAAATGCCATCTAAAAATAATTAGTGAGAAAGTTACATCATATTCTTATAGCTTCTGTCCTTCATGTACAGTATTCACAGTAGCAACTAGGTTAAATTTGTCAACAAGCTTTTGTTTAAAAAAAATGAAAAAACAAAAAAAAGGACAATGTAGTTGTGGTTTAAAGATTTAATTTTAGCTTTCATAAAACATTTAAAATCTGTATTTAATTACTCAGGAATAATAATACTTTTAAAAAAATTAAAATAGACCCACCTTTTGCTTTTCTCTGTAATCTTCACCTTCAAAGTTATAAACACTGGATTCTGTATCCATGGTAAAATTTCTTAGTGAACTTTCACCCATATTTGAGAGTTTCTCATTCATTTCAGCAGTCTGAAGGAGGGGAGGGGGTTAAAATGACAAAAATATATATTCAGGAGTGAGAAATGTAATTTTTAGTACATCATGATTGGTTCATTACTTTATTTTAAATTGAAGGTATACCAGTTTTTTGTTTTACACTTCATCTTTTCCAGTAGATGCTGAGAATTATTGCCTTTTCTCATATTCTATGTAATGCTAAAAATAATTACCTAACAATGTACATTTCACTCATGAGCTCAGAATTCTACACCAAGTCTTAAATCCTTTCAATTTTCATCAAACTTCTTGCCTATACAGTATTTGTCAGCAAGAGTAACATGCCCTTCATTAAAAGGAATCCCTTAGTAAGTACTAAAATAAAAGGAGAATTGCATCAATAGTATATTAATGTAAGTTGGTAAAATACTTCACAAAAAAAAAAAAAATCACATAGATTTATCCACCAGTTTTATGCAGTCTTCCTGTGTAATGTGAAAGCTCTTTTATCTGCTTTGATACGTCTCTCTGTAAGTGTACTGCTGCCAGGTAAGTATTCATAGCACCATCCACAGCCCAGGATTGTGAGATGAATACAATGCGGCAGCAGTTTACTTCCTGGTTATATGAGTGACTTCAGTCCTCACATATTCTCTCTTCCCCCCCTAAATTTGGGAGGAGGGAGGCTACTTTATGAGGAACGCCATCTGAGCATTCGCAAATACAAAATCTGTGCATGCTCAGTTGGGTAATTTTGGCGGCATTCAGGAGGGGAGCAGGTACTATGTGACAACCAATATCACTCACATTACCAAGAAGTAATCTGCTGCTGCAATGTATTTATCTCACGATCCTGTGATGAGGATTGTGAGATGTGTACTGCTCTAGATAGATAGAGGTAAATATAATTACTAAATATAGTTCTCCTTTAAGCTCCACAAATCTATTATTGTATTTGTTTTACTTTACTCAACATTTCTGTAGCTTTTCTAGATTCACCAGTAAAACATTACCTTTTTTTCTCCTCTTTCTAAAATAGCATTAATGTCTTCATCTGTGATTTCACTGTCCTTGGAAGCAAAGACATGAGTAGCACCATGTCTGATCATCTGCAGCATTTCATCCTTTCCCAGTTTATTTAAATTTTGATCCACTAACCTTCCTGTTATGAACAAAAAAAAAAAAAAAAAAATATATATATATATATATATATATAAAAAGTTTAGAAAAAAAATTCTCAATCAAGAGCATAAATGTAATATTTAATATAAAATTTTATTAATCTTTGTTCTCAATTTGTTTATATTTATATAAATATTCATAAAAACTTACGTATACATAACCTCATTTTTATGAGCAAGGCAAAAGCACAGATTGCTAAACTGATGTGTAAACACAATGTACACTATTTGGCCTAAGGGATGTGGATAACAGACAATCTATGAGCTTATTGGACATCCCATTCCAAAACCATGTAAGTTGATATGGAGTTCACTGGAATATTCCAAAAGTGTACCAGCTGTTTGGATTTCATCATAAACCAGAATATTAAAAGGACAAGGTTTGCAAAAATTAAAAAAAAAAAAAAAAAAAAAAAAGCGAAAAAGCGCCCCCTCCCAACCATGTGCCCCATACAGTGCAGTAGTAGCTCTCATATATAATGCCCCACAGTGCAAAAGGTAATCTTTCCTGTACTGTTTCCATACCATTCTTCCCCTATTGTAAACCTCCTCTGATCCTGCACCGCAGTAGCAGTTATCTTACTTTACAGTGCAACTGCACTCCAAACATTCCTGTAAGCTGCTGAGGGGGAGCACTGATAGATGGAAAACTGCACCAAGGCAGAGAACAGTGGAGGCACCCACCAGTATTGTGGGCCAAAGCCCTCTGTCTGGTCTGGCGATTTCAGGGGTTTTAGGACTAACCTCCCCTTGCTGAATATTGCCCGAGTCTGTGCATTTGTGAGCAGCATGGAGCCTATCAACATGACTGACATCAATTTTGCTTCATTTCAATTCATCTATTCTGCGATCACCTGCTCACTGAGCTTCCATTGTGTAGAGGACTTGGGCAGCCTAAATGTAAGGGATTGTGTTTTAGCTATTCACAGGCTGAATGTCAGTTAGCATGCTATCCAGCCTACAACTTTATCTTCCCTTTAAGAAGACACTGAGAAGTACATAATTCTCTAATGAAAATGTTTAATTGCCCCCACTGGTAATTTTTTTTTTAATCCTTGCCACCTAACAGACGTAACAATGATAATTCCGTAGTATTTATGTTCTTCCTCTTCTTTGGTGATGCTGTGAAGAGGCAGGGGCCTATGCATGACTGCACAATGCACTTGCAATAAATTGAAAATGGAAAAATAGAGTATATAAACTAAACTTTATATCTACTAATCATATATAAAGAAGCTGACAAAAATAAATGGAAAATTTTTTGACTTACCTTGCTGAATGACTATTGAATCTAGTCGCAGTTTCATTTCAGCTCGCTCTACAATACGTTCTTCAACTGTGTTGTCCGTTATAAATCGGAACACACGTACAGTTTTCGTTTGGCCAATTCTGTGTGCTCTATCCTGATGGGACAAATTAAAATATTTTTAAATAAACTTTGCTATCCCATTCCCAGCCCCCATGGCATTTCAGAATATGCTTCTACTGACACATTTTCTTTTAAATGTACTTTAGCCTTAAAAATAAGATGTGTGTGTGCAGGAAATGAGGGGAAGCTTGAAATGTATTCAATTTTCTATTTGCTTGGTACTGCAGATGTTAGTTATATATTGGCTCCTCTAAATTTAATTATGCAATAATGGTACAACATGTGTACCTTTTAAACACCAGTAGATTCAGTAGCTACATTACTGGGATATAATCTTCATTTTTTTTTTTTTTTAAGAACCAGTAATATCAAAAATACAAACGATGACAGAAATGGCATTGCAATTATTCTTCCATAAAAGTACAATAAATGTTGTCTTTATTGTTGAAAAAGGTTTAATAATCTGTGCATTGTCTTTTTCTGCTGGTTGCAATCATCTTTATATTTAGTACCTTTGAACAGGTCCCTTAATATAAAGTATTATACTGGTAAGTTCACCTTGCATTCAAGAATACAATAAAACGTCTTATACATCAGTTATTTTTGTGATAAACTTAAAAAAAAAAAAAATTACTGGTGTGCAGAAGGGGGTACAATGATAAGCACAATTGTTTCTATACAACACTAGAATCTGCTGCAGGTTGTGGGGCAATATCCATATAGAAAGAATCTGTATTAGTCAAATGAGATAGATGGCGGTGTTGGTAAAGAATAAGCCAGAAAATCACTAGTAAATCTTATATAACTCATAAGTGGAAGGAATATCATATACACCATTCATTTAAAATAAGGAAGCTACCTATAAACATCAGTTAATATGTTCACTAAATATTTAAAGCTTTTTTAAAAAGAATGTGCTTAGTCAAACAAATTTCAGAATAAAGTTACACCAATTGAATTTTGAAAACAAAAATGTATTAAAAGGCATACCATAGCTTGCAGATCAACTTGTGGGTTCCAGTCAGAATCATATATAATAACAACATCAGCTGTAGCAAGATTAATTCCAAGACCCCCAGCACGTGTGCTCAGCATAAATATGAATTTTGAACTACCAGGTGCATTATATGCATTGATGGACTCCTGTAATGCACATTGAAAGTGTTGATATGGTTAAGAAAGTATGACTAATCTATGCATTAATTTTATGAAGTTAGACCTATTATCAATCAAAAACATGCATTATTTTAAGTTTATTAATCACTATAAATCAAACATTTAAGAAAATATTCTGCAGGAATGTTACACAATGTAAAATAAGAAAGTTGCCATCATTAGAAAAACAACTGGAGATGAAAAGGTTTTATTATTTTACATCGACTGCAGAAAAATGTTATCAGCTATGAATATTCACATTAAGAAAAATATTAATGTTTCCCACATTGAAATAACTTCTAAATGAAGCAGCTCCCCAAAAAAAAAAAAAAAATGTAACAAAAACCAAGTACTTGTCTATCATCATGTGGTGTTTGTCCATCTAGTCGGCAGTACTCGTAATTTCTCCACATGCAGTAATCTTCTAGGATGTCCAAGACTCTTGTCATTTGGCTAAAAATAAGTACACGGGAACCTAAAAAAGAAAAAAAAAAGTCAAACTTCTCTGTATATTCAAGTCCAATTTGTACGATATATAGAATAAGCCATTTTCACTTGTCCAATTTGCATTAATGCATAAGGTTGGCTTGCTAATTTTTCACAATATGAATGGATTGATTTACATCAACTGTGGTGAAGAATGCATAACATGTATAAGAGAAATCCTGTACTGGAATACAAAAATATAAAACGTTTTCTACCCATTTCATAATGGAGGGTTCTGCAGGTCCTAAATAGCTTTAGAGTAACCTCTAATTAACATTTTCACTCCCTCCTACGCTAGCTAAGGAAATATTTTTACACAGCCTCAAAGGGGGAGGAGCACACACTGCTGATCACATAACCTGCCGAAGTCCTATCAGAAGTAGCATCGGAGGTCATGAATGGTGCAAAGAAGATGCACTCGGAGCCACAAGGCAACTGAATTGCCACATGTGGCTTGGGAACCGCAGTTTGCATACTCCTGACACAACTGAATTTCCACCAGCGATGGCTTGTCAGACATGATTTATGATGGACTTCCATGGACATTAACTTGCTTTACTTCTCGAATTGCCACAAGCAAAAAAATGTGTGCTACAAAACACATAATAGGTCCTTGCCTTAATTCAATTATACACCTCCAGCTTTGCTTACCTGTTTGCAGCAGAAGTGTGCAAAATATACAGGGCTACTGGAAATTTGAAAGGATTGGGGAAAGCTCAAGTGCTAAAGCCACTTTCATATCTTTTTTGTTTTACATTGAGAGACATGGTCACCAATGGGGTTAAACTCCTATGGCTCAAGGATGGACACTAGAACATTTTTTAAAAAGTGTCCTCTACCACCCCTTCAGCCTTCTTTCAACTGGGCCATAAAGGCTTTTGCATCAGCCAATGGTATAATGATGAAGGAGTGAACAAGAGGTCTACAAGATCCTGAGCCAACGGGTAAGAAATGTTAAAACATTGCATGTAACCTTTACCTGGAGTCTTACACTGTTTCAACAAAGTCCTCTGGCTGTGTTAGCTGGGAAAACATTTGAGACCTTTTTAGGTTTTCTAAAATTTTGGAATAATTCTGTAGGACTGCTTGTATTAAACTGTAAATTTTAGCCTGAGTGTTGGGGGCTGAGGATTCTGTATTGGATCAGAATAGGAAATTATAATCTAAATGTTTATAAGTAGTTCCCCCTCTAAAAGGATCAGTAGGAATTGACTGGGAAGTGTTTGAGACAGGCCTAATGTGGACTGAAATCTATAAATAGCAAAAATCTGCTACTGCACTTTTTATTTTTGGGTGAAACACACAGGAACCAGAAAAAAAGGCATGACTGTATCAGTTGTCAAGAGCATAAGTGTTCAGAATTGTAGGGGCAGTGCTGGAGCTTAATACTATGATTGGTGAATAAGAGATTTCCCGCCCCCCCCAGGTGACTTATTTCAGGGTTGGCCTCATCTGAAAAAAATAGGAGACAAACACTATTTTAGCATTTCAAATGGCACAGGCAAAAATGAATTTTTGCAACCAACCTGGTTCTACTAGTACAAGCTCTGTATGTAGAGCCATCTTCTGCTTCATCTGCACCCCAGAAGGTGAGAATAGCAAAACAGTGAAAGTGAAAGCAACAGAGTAAGTAAAAAGTAATATCTGAGTAAAATAGTTGGGTTCAAGGAGGATAAGGGAGGTCGAAACGCCCTGGTAAAGCTTTCAAATATATTCATTTCCACTTAGTGAGGTCATGAGCACTGAGACCAGGAGAAGCAGCGCCACTTGTCTCACAGAAGAAAAGGTGACTGTTTAGCTAGGTTTCATGTGGCCAAGGACCCACATTTTAGTCTGACAGAAAACTGAGAAAAGAGCTACAGCATGTGGCAAAATCATTAAAAAGTTATTATTTTAGAAAGGCGTTCTATATAGCTTCTGTAGAGATGGAATCAACAACAAAAATGTAATTTAAAAAAAAAATATATATATATTACCTTGTTCTTTCAGTTTGGGCAAAAGCTTATTTAGAACCACCATTTTGCCTCCATTTGTGACCAAGTGCATATCTGTTGTGTATGGTGGACCAGGCTCAGCCCCATCAAAAAGGTAAGGATGGTTACAACATTTTCTAAGTTGCATCAGGATATTCAGCAGTCGCATTTTATCAGTTTTCCCTGAAGAGTTTAAGATATCTATATCTTTCATTAAAATCTTTGTGTACCTAAAGAAAACAAAATTAGAATGAAAGCATTTCAGCTTTAAAATTAGATTATGAATTTATAAAAAAAAATAAATAAATAAAAATCTTAAATACCATTCTCTTTGCATCTTGCTGAGACCCACATAAATTTTAATTTCCTTTTTAGGGGGCAAACTTTTTTCTACATCGGCTTTTATACGACGCAGAAGGAACGGCCTTAACACCTACAAAATGTTAAATACATAGGATTATGTTTCGTATCTGTGAAAAGTTTATCAGACAATTTTATAGGACAACTACAATTCTTTCTTATTTACCATATGAAGTCGTTCAACTAATTTCTGATCTCCTAAACAGTTGTTGGTATCAAACCAAGAGTCAAAGTCCTAAAGATAGAAAAATAGATTCAGTTACAAACATTAAAACATAATGAAAAGTAAACAACTTATTGGTACAGAAACTTGCAGAGTTCATTTTTTGGATATACCTTCTTACATCAATGGGTTTTTCCCCAGTATTTCACACAAGAAATTTGAAGTAGAAAACCTTACTAGTATTGACACAGAATGGAAAGTCCTGAATTCTGATGCATTGCTTTTTCAACAATTTGCATCTATAACTAGTCAATCTTAGAGTTTTTGGTTTTAAAAGATTATAGATTACACAAATACTGCAAAATAAAAAACACCACAAATAAAACCCATTGGGGTTAATTTATATTTTTTCATGCTTAAAGGTTTGAAATGTTCAGTTGAAAGCATCTGTCGTTACCTCTGAAGAGTTAAAAACATCAGGTAATAGGAAATTCAGAAGAGCCCAGAGTTCATGCAAATTATTCTGAAGTGGAGTCCCTGTGAGTAGCAGGCGGTTTGTGGTCTTAAATTCTCTTACAATTTCAGACAGCTGTTAAAATATGAAACAAATTAAATTGTTTTCTCAAACATGCATTTATTGGATAAGACAAATGGATATCAGTCTACCAAAAAGGCACTTTTCAACAGAACACTTACCTTAGACTTTTCATTTTTGATCCTGTGAGCTTCATCAATAACTAAATACCTCCAGTTAAACTTCTTGAACACAGACTTTTCTTTAATCAACATTTCATAGGATGTCACACATACATCCCATTCTCCTGGAAGTAGTACATCCCGAACAAAGGCAGCCTGAAATTAAAATTTAATAAATTCCACAGAAAAGGAGAAAGAAAAAAAAAAAAGCACAGGACTGCACATTTCATTTCGATAACTAAACCAAATTAGTTCCACTACAAACATAGCCCTTTTGACCTTTCTCAGGGGGACAAGTGTTTGGCGGCTATTCTCTAAAGTCAGAATTCAACTGTCGAATTCTCAAACAGCAGATTCCCATAGCAAATCCGAGACTGAGGGGGGAATTCAGCGAAGTGAGCTCCGAAGCCTCCGGCTCACTTCACAAATGGTATTATGTGCATGCTGATGTCCTGCATGCAGACATCAGCATATGCATTAAAGGGATTCCCATCTCAGCGAGGCAACTCTTTTGGTCTCGCCGAGACGGGAATCCCTTTAATTCGCATGCTGATGTCCGCGTGCAGGACATCAGCACACACATAATACCATCTGCGAAGTGAGCCGGAGGCTTCAGAGCTCACTTCGCTGAATGCTGAATTCCCCCGAGACAATTTTCCCATTGTAAGGTCGCAACTGTGACAATATTCTCATTATAAAGATGCAACTGCGACAGTAGCAGTCTATTACAACTTTCTTTAGCAGGCGAATTCACACCTTTATGCAACAATTTGAACTTTAGAGAACAACCCCATTTGGGTACATGAAAACTTTTACAATGCAACGCATGAATATCTTTCTCTGAACATCTCTAAAATGTAATAAATTATTAATCTACATATTGATACAGCAAGATTACAATGTTGATCCCACTCTATCTTGGCCTTTGCACCTCCTCTCGTCTGTCATTTAACAGAAGGAAAGTAAAGTAACTCTAGTACAATAAAGGATGGTAATTTTCTTAAAGTCCATACTCAAATCTGTTTCATGACAATCCACTATCAATTCCCATCACCATCTCAAATTACATTTTCCTACAAAATAAAAAGATCAATTTCCTACCTAAATCTGGCCCTAATTGCACCTTTTCCATTCTAGTTGATGAGTAATCATTAACTGTTACTTTTGTCTAGAGATGATTTTTACTCTTCCTCTCTAAGCACACCACTACCACTGTTAAAACCAGATTTTTTAAAATTTTATTTACAACGTACTTACATACTTATACACTCACCGGCCACTTTATTAGGTACACCTGTCCAACTGCTCGTTAACACTT
>WMED01000696.1:0-32136 GCA_019650415.1 Pipa parva
TTATTGCAATTTTCTTTGTACAACCGTTTAGGGCGCTTACACATATCTATTAAAATTCCAGTTTAAAACAAAGCTGCTACTGTTGTAAATCTTACAGCCCTTTCATTGTCTATATATTTTCTCACCTTCACAAAGTTGTTGAAGTATTGCTCATGTTTCCACTATCCACATCTATGTTTCTTTCCCCTTAATTTGAGCTATATCTAATAACATGAACTTTATTTATTTTTCTATTTCTGCATTACCATTCTTGTACTTCTTATGTTGCACTTGCATTCTGGAAACCAAAACCTCAAACACACCTGGCTTACAAAAATACATTTATTTGTTAGAATTGTTAAGATCTTTCTGGTACTTTTTTAATCAGTTGACTCCATCCAAGCACAGACATTTTAACCTACCCAATCCAGACTTACAGCTGTGGAGACTTTTTCTTATGTGTCATTTAAGATTCCAGCACTCACTCAATCTGTCACTTTTGAGAAGAATGGTTTCAATGAGCTTACATTTCCTTCTAGCTGTATATGTGTTACAGACAGTTCTCTGCAGTTAATATGTTGCCACAAGCCTTCAGGTAGAGCCATATCTTTAGGCAGTCAGCTCACCCTAATTTTAATAACACTTTCCTTCCTAAGATGTATTGCTTTTATTTATTTTATGGCTCAACCTCATAATTATAGAAGATGAGTCTCAGCTTTAGGATGTAACAGATAATCAGCCTTGTACACCAATGAACCTGGGGGACGCAGCTGCACACTTACTGCCTAGCAACTGATGTATGCTGCTGAATGTATGACTTGTCTTTGGCAGGGAGTCCATTGTTTACATGTCATTGTCACCACCATGTGTTCATTGTGTGCCCAGGCCTCATGTTTGTACTGTAACAGTTAGACCAGAGGAAATTATTTTGCAGTGTAACTGATACTGGCACAGTCCATAGAGTACCGGTACTACAATTTTAGAAAACAAGGTATAAATACTGTGGTATAACATCTTTTTAATTTTTTTTTATTTTCAACAAACAGTTCATTTTCATGGTATATAATAGGCTTACTAAGGTTACCATGGTGTTCTTAATTTATTTTAATATTTAGATTTTTTTTTTGTGCACAGATCTATTGAATATTTAGAAGAGGCCTGGAAATAAGATGGTTGTTAAGACAAAAATGTTCCTTCTTTTCTCCTCCAATATTTATTTTTGTCAATTTGTGATCAGTTTGTTTCAGTTTTAACTAAACATATAAATTATTATATGTACAGTTTTGTTTACAGCATTATATCATCACTTGCTGCCAGTTTGAAAGGGAAATCAGTAATCATGTTTCACTTTAAATAGCAGAAGGATTTTCTTTTTTCTTTTTAATTGGTCTTGAAAAAAAAAAAAGAAAATAGAACCAAGTTTCAACACATGCCAAATTCTTTTCCCCTCTGTAGGGACGTCGGTTTGATTTCTTTATCAAATGTTACTGGATTTATTATGAACCTCCCTTCCAGTCTGTCATGGGGTCCCCTAAAACTTCCACTCAAAAGGCAGCACTGGATATGTGTACGTGAAGTAGGAGACAACTACTACAATCTGGACTCCAAGCTGAAAAAGCCAGAGCGAATCGGGCGTGAAGAGGATCTAAGGTGTGGAGGAATTTTATCTGTACTCTTTTCTGAGTTGTAATGTACACTAATGATGTTCAGCTGGAGGCCCATGGGCAATGTGTGACCCTTAACCAGATGAATGCCTCCCATCTAGATTATGTTATAACATAATTTGGGCCACATTTGGATGTAATGGATAACTGCCCATGTACATAAAAGAACTTGAACCATTGTTGCATTCTTAAATTCAGGAGCATACACCACTTTTGTACTAGTGCCTTTGGCAGTGAGTACATTACTTATGGGCAAGTATTATCACCCTATAAGTAACAGAAGACCACTGCTTATCTAAAGAGACAAGTGGCAATCCAATGATAGTAATGGAGAGCTCTAGTATTCTGTTACATTCATAGGTAGTGAGTCATTTGCCTAGTGTCTTTAGCCTGTAAATATGGACTGTTACAATATCTGGTTTATAGAAATGGAAATACCTGGTACAGTTCCCCAGTTGAAGTTTCTAACAGACTGATTAAGCTCCTCCACAAAGATCACTCCAAAACTCTTTATACTATTAACAGGTCCCTCACTGTTTGTTTGTTTTTTTTATTTAACAGCATTGGAGCCAGATTAACTTTTTATTGCTTTTGATTACAATGAAAATAATTCACCAGCACTGTTCTGCTTTCAAGAAACACATCTCATGAGTCAAACTGCTCCAGCACCTGATGTGATTCTGTTCTCATTAAAAAGTATCTCCCTTTTCATTTCATCAGCTCTCTGACCACTATGACTGTTTTCTTTCAGTGCACTAAAAAAACTAAATGTTACAAACGTGATCATTTTTATGTGCTACAGCTCTTTGATAGGCAACTTTTTGATTGCGCAAAAATTGTCAGGTTCTTAATCTCTCTCTATTATGTGTATTAGGAGACATTAATGCTCCTTAATACCCAGTATTTAATGTTGTGACCATTCTGTACCACTTCAGTACATTTACTTAGGGAGATTTCTGGCTATTGCCATTGTACAGTTCTCTGGAAAGGCCTCATCTTGAATATGCAATTAAATTTAGTTAGCCATTACACAAAAAGAATATCTTGTAATTGGAAAAAGTTTTAAAGAAGAGCAACAAAAATGATGAGGGAAGTGTTGTTCCCAAATTTAGTGTACAGTGTCTGAGCTCAAAACAGTCTAGAATATCTGGATTGCAGAAGTGCCTTTTTTGTTTTGTCCTGTATAATTTACACAAAGCATGTGCATCATGGGAATATAACTATTAACTTTATATGTCTCGCAGAAAGCACCTTGGAAAAGTGTGATCATGTAGCGACGCTTTCCTTTAATATAAACAAAGTCATTTCAACCAATTTTGCTATGGCTCAACTGGTCATGGTTTAACAATGTGGGTTTTCTGGGAACAGAAGTATAGGTCCCAGCCAATTGTAATTTTATACTAAATGAGGAATCTGCAAAGCTCACTCTGATATATAATTAATTTTAAATACAAGTAAGCTGTGGCTGATCTTAAATGCCATCAAACAACATTTTAAAGAAAAAAATGTTATTACTAGACAACCTCTTTAATATGGGTATTTACAAGCTGATGACAATTTGACATTGTATTCAGATTTGTCCAGAAATTCGGAAAATCATATAAACTATTATATCACTCATTGAGGTAGTGGTACGGAGCCTGACAATGACTGTATACATGCATCAGTGCTGGTGACTGGTAGACTGGATTCCCCATTCTGACAAAAACTTGGTTGACATGAATGAAACTTTATCTGTCAGAGCAATCTTTCCCCACTACACAAGAAATGATTCATGGAGGATAAACCACTCAGTGTGAACTGTTTTTATGCTTTATTCTCTACGGTGTTTTTGTCTTCACTCTTCTAAATACAAGGTTCAATTTTTTTTCTCATACCAAGTTAAACAAGGATACCATAGACTGCTCAGCTGGCCAGGTGTACAGATCCTCTAATTTTAGAGGAGGAGCTTTTCCATAACAGCATTGTGGATCAGCATTTACTATCTGTCAATCAACAATCCCCTGTCCAGCCCAGTTTTTAAAAGATGTCTACAAACAACAAAGAGATTAACAATGCAAAAGAATACAAAATCTTACAAAAAGTACTGCATAGGAACAGCCGCCATCAATACTTTTATTTTTCTGGTGTTAGTGGACCTTAAATGATACAGATATATATTACTATTGTAATTTCTCTTGGAAGAATTACATTTTGCACCTGTAAGCCTGCCCTCTTTGACCGCACAGGGTCTACTTGTTTGCATCTGATTGAACTTTGCATTGTGTTGGTTCAATGAGCTGCAAGTGCACTGATCATCGTTGCAGGTACAACAGATCAAAAACGTTGAAATGGAAGTATTTTAGTAATGCCTTGTTTAAAACATTTTATACATGCCTGTAGTATTTCTAAACTTTTACAAACATGAATAATTCAGTGTTAATATGGACTTTATACATATTGATTTAGAAGCAAATGTTTGACCTGTTAATTTTACCTGAATTGGTTTTTGAACTATAATTCCTCCCTTACAGGAAATTTCTGCAGTACCAGCTGAGAGGAAAAAATTGTGAGCTGCTTTTAGTGGTGCCAGAAGATGTTGAAGTTCATCAGCGCTGGAGGACTGATCTATAATCAACCATCCAATACCATTTTTCCTCCTCCACAATGTTATGGTTTTGACAATCTTGGTTCTAAACAGGTTTCACTAGCTGATTTCCCCATGGGAGACCAAAAGGGGGAAAACCAGGTGAAGTGTAGCGGCTTTTGTTTGTGTTCTCTTGGTGCAAAATGGTGGAGCATACTTGGGGTATTTATTAATGAGAATAGAAAAATGCTGCAGGGAGTGCTTCATCTCATTGCGGTTTCAAGAAGCAGCACGAGAATGGAAGACAGCATGTTACTGTGGAACTAAAGTGGACATGACTAAAAAGGGATTTAAGCATGGTCTTTTACAGATTAGTGCACCAGCAAAGTTTTTTTTTTTTTTAAAGAATATATGTCCTTTTCACTTATCAGTTTTTACTTTAAATTGAATGGAGCAAGGATCTTATCCACATTGAACATATAACGTTTGTGTCGCTTGGGAAAAAAAATCACAGACAATCTTGATTTAAAATCTCAACCATCATTTTATGTGCAAGATGATAATAAACCTTAGCCCTTAAAATGCTATTCTCATATGACGAATAATAGCCATATAACTTTAGTAATGCTGATGTTCTAAAAATGGATTATTTTGAGAGAAATAATAAGAAAAGCAGCACTATATTGAAAAGAAATGACGTCCTGTTTAGAAGTGGGATTACCCCTGTAATTATTCTTACTGAAACAAAATCTAGGAACCCCTTTGATAAAAAATTATAGGTCAGTAGAAGCTAACCATAGCAGTTATTTTCAGACTTCCTCCTGCAGCATTTTGTGACCCAATACAATTCCATGAAGAAAATAGGACACTAGTGTACCTAAGAACATCTCGTAAGCTAGCAACTGGGTGGGCACTCAGCAGTGGATATATGACCAAGTGCATGCTGCGGCTCCAAGTCTCACCGAACATGTCACTATAGGATACAATGGCGCTATTTGGATTCACAATAGCATGCTCTATTTTATCTATCTCATTTAGCAGTTTGTACCCCTGTGCCCTGGGATTTGCCAAAGGCAACCTAAATACAATTTTTGGCCTGCTTCAGTGCTGGCTGCTGCTCTATTGCTGTTCTACAAAGAAGGCTTTAGCAGACGTCAGTAGTATGGCAATCCTTTATCTAAATCTATTGTAATAAATATGCACAGAAGGAATGCTTTCTGCACACAGGGAACATAAAAATCACTACGTAATACTGTATATTTCCTGTTACATCTCTTTTGGCCTACTTGCAAAATGGAACTGAATTAAGTGTTTTCTCAGAAAATGCACTTCTTGAAAGTTCTAACACTGTAAAGGCACTTTTTAGATTTCTTTATTTTTCATTATTTAGTAACCTGTAACTTGTTGTTTGTTAAACCATGACAGGCTTTTTTTGTTTGTGCCTGTGGTGTTTTCAAAGTTGCTCCTAACTATCACAGGAGTAATATGGTGTAAACTACCAAATATTTATATTGATCTTCAGCTCTTTCACCACCACCGTTAAACAAAAGTATAATGTAGAAAGAGCTGAATTTTTGAAAAAGGAACCACAATCAAAACAGTAACATGAGGTCTGTAAGGATAAACAATAGTGTTTGTGTGAGAGCCTCTGGTGCACTACAGGAATAGATCTTTTCCCTACAGGTTCTTTTTCAGAGATTACAAAAATACATCAATAGAAACTTAGATTATGCTGCATGATGTGCTGCTCCTGTGCCATCTTGTAAAGGGCCAGTTCTCAGATTTCTGATCATCTTTTGTTATTTTTTTTGAGGAACTCCTTTCTTAGGGGGCTTTGTCTTGGTGCTGTTCCTATTCTTTGTTGCACATCTTTACAGATAACTTTTCCTCATCACTGTGCTGTAGACTTCTCTGTCAAAAAGATGATGTGATATCTTTTTGAGAGCAGGATCCTTTATAAAACCAAGTGCTTATGTAAGGCTGAAATAGCGGTTGATGGCTATTGTTCCAATCCTCCTGGAAGATGAGCCTTTCATGCAAACACTGAATCCAGTTAATTGTGATTCTGTTTTGCTGACCTTGTTTACTAAGTAGTGGTATACTGCAAAACTTGATAAACATTCACTTTATTAACCCCATTGATTAGCCATGGGCTGTAAGTGTTTTTCTACATAATTAAGTGTCTTGTCCAGAGGAATAGTGATATTTAGGATTGAGGCCAGCACTACATTTACTCCTTTACAAATTCAGGATAGTGATTTAAGCCTTACAGTACAGTGATTTAAGCCTTATTTACTAAATGATCAGCAGTTAAGAGGAACATACAGAATTGTTAGTAGCCATCCCCCAAGTACAGTCAGAATTTGGAGTACAAACATGGAGTATCAAGTAAAATAAACGTGTTTAAAAATATTTTTTGTGCTATTTGTTTACAGAGAAAATGTATTTTGTTATCCAAATATGAAATAAAGCAAGAATATTAAAAGAAAAAAAAGTTGCTGCCTTTTATTTGATAGTGATAAATTGCTATAGTGCACATACTAATTCACTGTGTGCAATGCACTGTTGGTAGGCTTATAGTGTTATAACAGCATAAGGCACAATGACATTCACATCTCAACATTATGCAAAACGAGGGTTATTTATCAAAGTCTGAGGGGGGAATTCACTATGCTCCGAAGTGAGGCAAACACTACGCACCTCACTTCGGAGCATAGTGAATTACCCCCTGAATTTTTATGAAAAGGTGTGAATTCACCACTTTCCTATATTCAGGTATTCAGCAAACTCTACGATGTAGTGAATTCGCCAGAATGACAGTTGCGCACTACACAATAGACTATTACCAACGTGGTTGCGATTTCTCTATGGGAATACTGACGTGGTTGTTTAGTGAATAAGGATCAGAGAATCAGAGTGTAGCAATCCAAAGTGATGTATGTATGTAGAATTTTATTTATAAAGCACCACAAATGTACGCAGCGCTGTACAATTCAGCAATACAAATATCATACAGACTTGGGAAAAGTGCATTACACAATACAAGGGGGGAAATTACAAGCACAATATCACAAGGATATATCACTTTAAGTGTCAGGTTGTGATTGACACAAGAGGATGGAGGTCCCTGCCCCATAAAGTTTACAATCTAAATGGGAGGAAGACTTCCATACACAAATAGAAGGGTAACACGAGCTGTAAGAATGTGCTGGGCCACTGGTCTTTAAATACATATAATAAGCATAAATAACTAAGGATAAAATATAATTTTTACATAGAAAACATTGCTAGTGGTTCATAATGTAGGACTTCACTTTGGTTTTACAAGTGCAGAGGGAATGTTGCTGGCGAAGATAAAGGGGTATAGAATTCAAAATGTAAGAGAAAAGGGTTTAAAACTAGAAAGGGCAGTATTGGTATGTGGCATGCAAAGCTGGTTGCTTTGGGAAGAGCACAGTTGAAGTCGAGGAATGTACGAACATACAAATGAGGAAATGCAAGGAAGGGCAATGGAGTGAAGTGTCTTAAATGTCAAAAGGAGAACACTGTAAATGATTAGTTTGCTTACAGGGAGCCAAGGAGCTGAGAGAGGTTGGGAGAGAGGCTGTCCCTTCTTGGGGAGAGAATTCTGGCAGCAAAAGAATAGATTGGAGTGGAGAGAGGTGGGAAGCTGGAAGGCAAGATAGAAGAACATTGCAGTAGTCCAAGTGGGATAGGATGAGAGCATGCATGAGGCTGTTAGCAGTGGCAATGAGAGAAAGGGGCAGATTCTGGCAATGTTGTGAAGGAAAATTTGACAGGTTTTATCCATGGTAGAGATGTGCTTAGAGAAGGAAAGAACACAGTCAAAAGTCACTCCAAGACAACAGAGGTTATAGGGTTGATGATCCCACATTCAACTAGAATGGAAAAGGTAGGAGTAGGTGCAAGTTTGGCTGGAAAAATAATCAATTCAGTTTTAGTGAGATTTAATTTGAGCTGGCGCTTGGCCATGCAAGAGGAGATTGCTGGGAGACAGCTAGAGATTTGAGTCTGTATTTCAGGTGTTAGCACAGGAGTGGATAAATAAATTTGGGTATCATCTGCATAGAAGTGATACTGAAGACCAAATGATTTGATGATATCACCCAAGGAAAGCGAGCCTTGGGGCACCCCCACCCTAGGTGGGACAGAAGAAGAAGTGTCATTAGCATGGGAGACAAAAAAAGGAAAGATAGGAAGCCATCCAAGATTATGATTATGGACACCAAGTGCATGGAGAATTTCAATTAGAAGTGAGTGATCAGCTTCGACAGTCAAATTCTCATTTTGATCAATAACCCCCAGATTCTCTTCTGGAAATAAAAATGATCACAGGAATGTTTAAAGAATCACTAAGACTGTTATATTTTTATTCCCTTAAAATGCATTGCTTATTCTTGCATTGTAAGAGTATTTGCAATGCATTACATTCAGGGAAAAGTTTACTAAAGTCAAAACAATTTTTTCGACTCTTTCTGCTATTTTTTGCCTTTAAATCGGGCAAAAAAGTCAAAGTATGTTTCCAACCTTTTTGCCCCAATTTTTTGGCTGTTTTTGACCATACTTTTCAACCTTTTTGCCAGTTCTTTGGTCAAAAAAAAAGTAAAAAAATAGTTTTCAACTTTAGTAAATTTTTCCCTAATTAGAGTTTAAGCCAAGCTGCTGGATGTACCTGCTTAAATAAAACAAAATCCTCATAAATCATAATATTACAGTCCCCATATCCTACCCTACTCCATATTTTGGGTTATTTTAAAGAAAACTTTGATAGTTCCTTTTAGGAGAATTCCCCCACTCCACCTCCCATACCCTCTGAAGGGCCATGGGGAGGAAAATTATCATGTAAATAAAAATCAACTTCATGCTTATAGCACCAGTCACCAATCCTAAGTTTGCACATGCACTATTTAGACCAGGGGTCTCAAACTCAATTTACCCGGGGGCCGCTGGAGGTAGGGTTTGGGTGAGGCAGGGCCGCATCAGGTTTTCCACAAGGAAACAACAGATTAAAAATATTACATGACCCTGTGGGGCAGTCAGCGGCTTTGTGGAGCAATATGCAGCTCTGCTGGGTGATTTGCATCTGCTGGGGAAATTAGCACCTTTGTGGGGAAATACGCGGGGCAATGTGCGGCTCTGCTTTGCAATGTGCAGCTCTGCGGGGCAATGTGCAGCTCTGCGGGACAATGTGCGGCTATGTGGGGCTCTGCCGGACAATGTGCGGCTCTGTAGGACAATGTGCGGCTCTGTGGGGCAATGTGCGTCTTTATGGGCTACTGGCACATCTGTGATTTTTTTTATTATAATTGGGGGTAAATTTTATGGCTGGGGGGGCAAGCTGGGGTCACTGGGGGGTATTGTGGGGTCACGGGTTTGTGGGAGTATTGTGGGGGAGGGGTTAAGGCCGGTCAGGGGTTGCTGTGGGGGGGTTGGTGGGGGAGTTTTACTTACCCCACACAGAGATCGGCAGCTGTGCTGTTGCTGCTGGCAGCACATTAGATAGAGAGATAGATATTTATTTGTCAATTCTACATATGTACATAAGGACATACAAGGATTGAAATTGTGTTACTCATCTCTCCAGTCTCCAGCATATATGACAGTTGAAAATAGGCAGTAATTTTCAAATCAAGTAATTGAATAACCAAAGTAAAGTGGAATGGAGTGCATAATATAAATAAAAAAAATGAAATAAGTAAAGAAAAATGAAAGTGCATAATATACCAGTTCTAATGAGGTAGCCAAATGGAGCAAAAAGTAATAAAAAATGGGGGGAGGGGAGGGGAGTGGCACATATAGGCGAGTAAGTCAGTCAAGTTAAGTCAATCAAGTGCTTGCTGAAAATTACAATTACCGGGGGAGAGAAATAAGGCAGGGGGGTCAGAGCAGGGAGAGTGTTCAGAGATCTTATAGCCTGGTGGATGAAGCTGTTTTTCAGTCTACTGGTCCTAGCCATTAAACTGCGCATTCTCCTCCCTGAGGGAAGCAGGTTGAAGAATCTATGAAGAGGGTGGGTGGGATTACCTGCCAAACAGAGGGCTTTCTGGAGGTGACGAGAGTTATACAAGTCCTGAAGGCAGGGAAGAGAAGAACGTATAATCTTCTCAGCCGTTCTTACAGTCCTTTGTAGAGATTTGGGCTCAGATTCCGTACAGGCCTTGTACCACACCGTGAAACAGTTGGTCAAAATACTCTCAATGGCTCCCTCCCCTGTAGAAGGTAGTCATGATTGAGGTTGAAGCTCTTGCTCTCCTTAGTTTGCGGAGAAAGTACTGGAAGTGACACGTACTGACTCATTTCCGGTTCATTAAGAAGGACACGCTGGGAGGTTAAAAAGGGAGCAGACAGAGGGAATCGTTACTGCTGAACTTACTATTCCTCCTGATGAAGTCACATGGTCGTGATGAAATGCATAGAGGAAAGGACTTTGATTAACTTTTAATAATTTTTTTCATCTACATTTAGTGTGAGTAGATTTTTACTGCTTTTGAATAAATTTGATTTTTTCATCATGGAAGCTCCCTGTTGTGTGCCGATTTCAGAGCCACAGTGAAGGGGTATTGGATCGTTCCCTGTACACAGTACAGCATCATAGGAGAAAGAATCCCTGATTTGGTGTTTAACACTCAAAGCGTGTTATTGTTTCTATCTGGTGAGCATATATGTATACTCATCCTAAGTTTACTCACTATTAGCACACAGTGTTGTGGTGTGTTTTTTTTCATTCGTTCACTTTTTCCCACGTGGAGGTGATTGTTACCTCTGAAGCACGTTTGGGCTTTTCACTTCAAAGTGTTATTTATTTTGTGATGCGGCACTATAATCTCAGTATGTACATGCAATAACCACCCTTAGTTTTCTAGCACTGAGCCAGCTAATAACCAATTTATACACATTTTCACGTGTGTACACAATGATCCCTTTTTGATGATCCTTCTTCCTTTAAAACCTGTGGGTATGTCACTTAGACCTGACTATTTATCTATTTTAATCTTTTTAGGTGGTGCTCTATTTAATTTCATCCTGATAGACAGGTGACATTTAACAGTATACTTTTCCTTTAATTTAATTTTCCTTTGTGAATACAGTGAAGAAAAATAATTATTAATTTTCTCATCTCATTACTTTTTAAGTAACCAGCAGGTTCAGTTTTATTTTTACCATTTAAATAAGTAAAGGATATTTTGGGAGTTTACCTTATAACATTACAGTGCATTGTCACTGCCTACCTATTTTAATTGCTTTTTGTTATTTTTTTTTGCCCTATTAAATTATTTATTCACATGGGTTTTCACCTGTTGTATTCCTATTCGGTATGTTTAGTGTCTTGTCTTATCAAGGATTTTGTCATAGTCAATGAGGTTAAGGTGCACCTGTCACCTCAGAACATTAATATTAATTTAGGTTGTACTAATGAAATTAGTTTTGTAAATATATATGTATTTAAAAACAAAACAAAAAAAGTACCTTTAAACAGCATGACTTTCTGTCATCTTCCCTGTCAGCCTGCCTTTCCTGAGTGTTGAGTGGGTGTGACTAAATGATTGACATTTTAGCATCTCCAAACAGATCCCTGCTAGATCGTGATTTAAGGGATGATTAACATTATAGCTTCTCCAATCAGATCCCTTAAATCACGATCTAGCAGGGATCTGATTGGAGAAGCTATAATGTTAATCATCTTTTAGCCCCACCCATCCGACACTCAGAAAAGGCAGGCTGACAGGGCTGATGACAGAGAGAAACTGTTTAAAGGTACATTTTTTTAATATATACACGCACATATAGTTTTTTTTTTTTTTTAACAAAAACATTTCATTAGTACAACCTAAATTAGTAGTTGTTTTAAAGCGATAGGTGCTCTTTAAGGGCATATCTAATTTGACAGAATTTCACCTTCCTAAGATTGCATTTTTTGTTCTTTGACAAAAATCCTATTAAAAGACAAATGGAAATGTATTTCTTATGCACTCCTAATGTGCACTTATGTGATTCTGTCAGGACTACTTGTTAATATTAGGTATAGCAGGTCCTCCCATAGTCTGGGCTTTAGAAATGGCCTACTTATTATACTGGTAGTTATAATTACTTTTTTTTTTTTTTGAGAGCTGGTTACAAGAGAAATTACACACACAATACTTTGCTTTGTTTTTTTAATATGTGGAAAAAAAAAAATAAAAACAGCATGAACCAGTTCCACAAAAATCACAAGGTATTAAAATCCCTGCAAGCTTAGGCTGTCTGTACATAATGCAGCATTTTTAAAATAAAAAGAATGGCCAATACCTATTTTTTACATCGTCTGAACATTTAGTATTATTTGACTGGATCCCACTAGCATTAAAACATTTAAAGTTTTTACATTTTTCTTTCCCAATGCTAATATACCCTTGAAGAAGTTATACATCTGACTGACTATATTCACGGCTGCTTGGTAACAATACATTTGATCTGAGCGAACATTGGCAGACATATTGGATGTTTTAGGCACATTAGTAAGAGAAAAAATCTAGAAGAGCCTCTGGAATAAACTACTGTAATTGTTTTTTGTAAATCTTATTTTTCCTTCAAGAAAACAGTATTAAACAGCTCTACTTAAAATATGTAAAATGACAGACCCCTAATTTCTCAGAAGGCTAGTATCATATTTACATGGATCAATCTAGAAACCGTTTCTGCTTTGTTCCACAATCAGTGTCATTTTCTTAATCATATTTCACTGGCTCTGAGGCACAACCCATGCAAACTCTTTTTGAAGGAATTTCCAGCAGAGAAATGCCACACAATACGAGTTGAACTGTGCCTATCTCGCTGCCACAGATTTATTTGTGCCAATCTTGCAGCTTTCACCCCAAAGCAGGAGCTATATCTGCTCCAGATGAATAGGAAGGAAAGTGAACTAGACTGCACTTTTCATTGCAGAAGGTCAGATGCGATTCCATTTCTCTCATTTTCACATAAGCAAGTCCACTGAGCTGAATTCCATGCACAACACTCATGGAGGTAGATGGCCAAGGAGACTGGTCCTTCTAAGTTTTTCCCCAACCATCAAAATAAAAAATAAAAAAAACAAACAAACAAAAAAAAAACAAACTGAGATGTCTGAAACCTATGCCTTTCCAGGAAGTGGGGGAAGGGGACCAGACATTCCAGTAGAGGGTCCTAGGAGTATCTGTAAAAAAAATCAAAAATATGGGAAACAAGTTCTTAAAATCACTTTCTGACACCATTAACATACAATTTTCAACAATCAAATTAAATAACCTTTACTATTTAAAATGTATTATACACACAGTATATGGCACGCACCGGATTTATAGTAAAAGAATGAAACATTCATTCCTTGGCCGGATTCTTAAACCTAACATTCTTGTTTCCTTTATGGAACCAAATTAATCTTACCATCTAATCCCTAAAATCCCCTGAAAATGTAGTTGAGCTCTCCAATCTACAACACAGCAAGACTGAATTGGTTCCACAATGAAAGTATTATTAGAATTAAGAGTCACAGACATACAGTACTAAATATTTTAACTCAGTGTATAGATATTACAGATTCTTCCAAAAGCTACAAGAACATAGCATGGACATTAAACTGACCATAGTGATGACTTTATTTTTTACTAACTTGCAGGTTATCAGCATTAGTAGTAGTTTAATTTCACAATGCCACATGCCTTTTGCAAAGTTTTAAGAATGAAAGTAAATCAGGGCTAATTTACTATATTAAAGTGGACCTGTCAGCTCAAAACTCCATTACTATTGAAATAAACCTTTTTAAATACATATGTATTCAAAATAAAAGAGTACCTTTATATATTGTTTCTCACTGCCATTATTCCTTCAAGTCCGACTTATTTTTCAAGTCAGGTTAGGCGGGGCTAAGAGGATGCGTCTTATACATGATTGACGTTTACAACGCTTCCTCCCACGATGTTCTTGAGCGCGTTCATGTAAGCGAATTCTCATACAGCAGATTCCCATAGCAAACCCACGACTGCAACAAATTTCCCATTGTAAAAGTTGCAACTGTGACAATATTCTCATAAAAACGCGCATGCGCTAGATTTGGCATAATAGAGTGGCAGGTTCTAATGAAAATGGCAAATTCCAGATCTGGAAATCGGGAGTACTTAACAGTTAGACCTGCTGTACTTTATATTACATTTTTTTTGTGAATCTACATTAATATTTAGCCAATCGATTCATTGAATTGACTTTGGATGCCTGATTACAAGCTGACAGGTCTACCTTAAAACAGTAATTAATGTTATAAGGCACAACCAAAATCATTTTTCCTGTTAACAATGTCCCCTTAATGCAACAAGGGACTGTCAGTTATGTCACTGCTTTGCCTCACCTGTCTTTGTTGTAACTGCTGCTGCTGCTCCATTTGCAGTTTCTCTGTTTCAAACACTACTGGTAGAACCAGAATCATGAATGAAGTAGTTCCTACCCACAGTGCAGAGCGTGAAAAACTAGCAGGAAAGAACAGTGTGACATCATTAAAGAGTAGTTGTGGCTTTTCAAAAAATAATACTCAATTTACTCTGTATAATATAGTATATAATATGAACCCAGAATCCTATGGAGCAAAAACAATTGATTTGTCTATAGTCTGCTTTTTAAAATACCATTCAGGTTTGAATTTTGTCACTTTATCTATCAGTTGTACCAGTTTGTTATAGTTGTTAAAACAGTTCTTGTAGGAAAAACCTTCCTGATGCTACAATTATTTACGAATTTTCAATTTTTATAAAGGACAATATTTTACTTCTCCCATATCAACAACAAATTATTTCAGCCAGGTCATATAGTCCAATAATTTGCAGACAACACATTATAACAATTATTTTGATTGATGCCTCTACAGGGCAGGAAACTCCATCTTCTTGTTTCAAGGCTTGTCACTTAAAGAGTGATGTACCATTATGATTCTATACTTGTAATTTACTTCACTTGTAGTATGTTAAGCACTTTCCCAGTCTGTATTATAACTGTATTGTTGAATTGTCCAGGGCTACGTATGAATAAAAATATACATACAAATCCCTCTACAACCTAAATCATTTACTCCCTACCGACACCTTTAAATTTTCTGGACCAGTCACCTGTGACAAGAAACTACACTGGATCAAACAACAACTGCAGATGAATTTAAAGATATAATTAAATTGTTACCCAACAAAGCAGATCCTGGTCACAGTAAAACATAGTACGTTCTACAAAATCAAGCATTAAAACTAACCATCCTTTAAATGATTTTGAAAGATTATATCAGCATTTGAACCTCAATCAAATCACAATCATAGTGCTAGTCAGTGTTACTTCTATAGTAACATTCTCGTCTAGATCACCATATGCTTACGCCAGGGGAAAAAAAAAAAAAAAAAACAACTTAAAAACTGTATCAGCAAAACAATAATGGCAATGGTCAACACAGTCAGTGTCAGGAACTTTATATTGTCTATATTACTAGAAACAGTTCAATAAAATCTTGCACAGAGTAAAGAGAGTAGATAAAGTGGGGATATAGAAAATATTGTTAATAAATCTTAATAACCCCAAGTTTTTTTTCTCCATTACTCCTTCCTGACAAATGGGTCTAAATACTGGAAGCCCAGACTATGGATCTGTACCTTTTTTTTTCTTGTACTGCAGCACTACACACTTCTTTACAGCCAGAGGGGAAGAATACACACATACTGCTAGGAATAAGAATCAAAGGAGAACTATACCCCTAAAATACATAGAACTGATTGTGCCCAGCATCAGTGCACCAACTGTACTCAGGCACAATCAGCTTTCATCTCACCACGATCTTATGCCCAGGATTGTGAGATGAAAGTCTCCCCACTGTGGCAATCTTTCCCCCTCTGTGCATGACATAGATTGTCACAAAGTACCCACCCCCTGCCAAAACAGCCCAAAAGTGCATGCACAGACCCTTTCTTTTTTCCAATCAGTTGGTTTACTGAAGCTGGGCACAATCAGCTATATATAAAGAGTAGATACTTGTCCCAGGTAAATGATGCTGCTAACCAGGGTTTTGCAGCCTTCCCATCAAATGCTGTAACTCACTTCAGCTTCACAGGGATCACCAAAAGTAAGGGGACCCATAGTTTGATAATCACTGCACTAGATGGTGTGGCAGATGCCAAGATACACAAACTCTATGTAAGGCACAGGTAATACTCACCAAATGCACATTTCATATTGTATCATAAAAATCATGATACTGACTCCAACATATGTTTTATCCATAAGCAAACAATTTGGATATGTCACAAACTGCTAATGGATACTTACCCATACAACTTCTTGGCAGCACAAACTGAGAAGTCGAGGGTTACACCTGCTGCATTGCGAACACTTTCAGGGAACATTTCTGTGAGACCCCAAAGCCTCTCTGTTAAGGTCTCATCTAACTAGTGAAAAGAAAGCAAAAAAGGAGCAGTCAGTCCAGAACAAAAAAACTGCCTAAACAGAACAAGGATCCAGGGATCCTGTAGGGATTAAGGTATGGTCAAATTGATGATTTGTTAATCTTTAATATTTATGATTATGTTAGTTTATCATCATCGTGATGCTGCTTCTTTCTAAATTTTTTTTTGTGCCTGCAAAGGTGTATATACAGTACTGTGCAAAAATTTTAGGCAGGTGTGGAAAAAAAATGCTGCAAAGAATGCTTTCAAAATCAAGTGTTAGCAGCTTTTTTTAAAGAATTACTTTTTTAATGTTATACATATTAATAAACATAAAAATACAAATAAATGATCATTTTATATACAGTGAAATTTTGTCTTACTGCTTACTCCCTTGCCTTCCCCAATTTCACCCCTCCCATCTTCTTCTCTCTCCTCCTTTCTTATTTAGCACATGTGGAGTACACAGGTTATCTACTTATGCATATATACATATATTAAGTTCTGCTCTTTTTCCCTACCATTTCCTTTTATAGTTACTTTTATTCCTCCTTGCAATAATAGAAATGAAGAACCATGCACATGCAGCTGTGCTGCAACCCTTTATTGGGTGAAGGTATAACACTGTGGGGGTTATTCGCTAAAGTCTGAATTGTTGCGTATAGTTGCAAATTCACCAGATAAAGACAGTCACAATAGGATGCTACTGTCGCAGTCGCATCTTTATAATGAGAATATTGTCACAGTCGTGACTTTATTATTATGGGAAAATTGTCTTAATCTTAACTTTAAAAAATTGTCACGACTTTACAATGGGGAAATTGTCATGGATTTGCTATGGGAATTCAACAGTCGAATTCGCGACTGTCGCAGTCGCATCTTTATAATGAGAATATTGTCGCAGTTATGAATTTATTATGGAGAAATTGTCGCAATCTTAACATTAAAAAAAATTGTTGCCACTTTACAATGGGAAAATTGTAGCGGACTTACTATGGGAATCCGCTGTTTGCAAATTCGCACCTTAGTGAATAACCCCTTACATGTTTTGGGTCTTACGCCCTTTATCAATTGTAACAACAAGTGCAAACATTAGAATATTTGAACAATAAACCCCTCCTTCATTTTGTCCATGTGACAGAAATAGTCTAATAGAATTCATGTGGGAGTCTTTGGGAATTGTCCATACATCCAGATTAAAGTTCACGTTCGACTTCCCACAAAAGCCTTAATGCAATGTAAAATTACATTAAAATGTACTTGGTTCGATCGGAGGAAGAGGGATTACCTCTCTTGAAAGCTTGTCTTATACTATTTACTGTTAGTCCATATAAAGTATCATATTATACTACAGTACTCATCTTTCTTACTATACAACTGGACTAATACGGCGTAAATCATTTTTGTGCAGGTAATTGTGGAGAAAACAAATTATGGTAAAATAAATGACTGGGCCACACAGCAATAAAGAAAAGGTTAGGCTGCTAGCAATCCTTGATGCCGTGTAATATGCCGGGTGCCAGGAGAAGAGCGTGACTGTGGCGTTCAAAATGCAAAAAATAGATTCTCCAGCACTCCAATCCGTTAAAATCCTTACTTTATTGTGACCTCATGGTCAAAATTTAAAAACAATAAACCGGATCTTAAGGCCTACGCGTTTCGTGCCCAGGCACTTAATCATGGGCCACACAGCAATTGAACACTTTATATCCTACTAATGGTTGTGCTCAGGAACACTGTACTCTCTATATTAATCCCCTTTGTATCATCACCCATTTCATTTTAGATTGCAAGCTCTAATGAGTAGTACCTTCAAACCTTACTATCATTCTCTGTATTGTCATTAAATACCCCACTGCACAAATCTACAGAATATGATAGTGGTTTATAAATAAATGTTAATAGTAAAGGCTCTACTAGTTTTATTCAGTGCTGTAAACAAAGAAAAAAAAAAGGAACATGAAGTCCATTCATGGTAACACTAAGAATATACATTTCTGCAAACCGCAGGTTTAAGTAATTTGTTCAAGGTCACAGGGATATGACAAAACAAAGACCTGGGCTACAGCTCAGTGGCTAAAACTAGTCATGCCTTTTCCACTTACCATTCCTATTGTCTATGAAAAAACATGACTAGTTACAAGTGACCATCCACATAGACGCCCCTTATCTTATTTACAAGGATTTTTGATTTATTAGGAGTATGTCCCTGACATGCTGTGGAGCACACACTCCGCCCTCGAACCTTTATACAGTTTTACCTTCCATTAAAAACATGCTTAACTCAACAATCAGTCCATCTCCTCAGATCAAAAACTACAACTCCCAGCATCTCCCTAAAGCCAAATAGCCACTAGCACAAATACCCCCACAAATTCCCAAATCTACAGGACAGTGCAAATCAATAGCTCGGACCCCCCCCCCCCCATTGGGAAAGCATGGTTTGTAATACCCAGAATACACTGGGGGGGGATAGGGCATTCACACTCTAGTAACAGAAAGATGCACGTTTTCAGGTCACCTCATCATCCTCCTCCTCTTCCTCCTCTGTCCCAGGGCTCCTCGCTGAACTCAGCGACGTTTCGGTTGGCGGATCCGGAGAGGACATTTTCTTTTCGCGTGCCGAACACTCTAGGGGTCAGGCAACAGGAAATACGTCACCGGCAGCAACCGGCAAATAACCATAGAGACGACTGCAGGACTGGAGCGCCACATAGCTTGTCTTGTGACACAAGCCTTTATCCTCTTGTTGGTTTCAGGAGGTTTCGTTGACTCCTTGTCCTTTTATTTTACACTGGATTATAATAGTGTAGGCGGCCTTGGATTTATTTCATCCCTTTAAATCTTGTTGGCTTCATATTCAGCCAGCTTCTTGTTTAGTTGAATCAGGTTATGCAGTAAAGCACTGCAGTGTAATGACATATGCCTATGGAATACATTATTCCCTTTAATATGTAGCAAAAACTTACATCTCTAACAGATCCATTAACAGTCAAACCCAATTTCAATATGCTTAAAGGGGCACTATAGTGCTGATATAACTGCACACATCCATATAAAACTCCTTTATACTAAGCCAACTGCTGACACAAATAGTTAAAAAAAAAACATTTAGGGAAGAAATAATACTTGCCGTTTGCTTTCTTTAAATAGTTTTCCTGAGAGCTGACATTTTCCTCCCCCTCTTCTTTCTGTTCTGCAAGTCAGGAAAAATGAGAAGAAAAAACTGCCTGACTGCTATTGGATATGAGTGTGATAACCGTTTGACTGCATACATTAAGCTTGTTTACAGGAGATTACAGAGGGAAAGGTAAATTGTGCGCATGTACTAAGTAGGGTTCCTTTTCATGGAAAACTGGCCAATACACATCACACACATTTCCTGGTGTGGGAGTTTATCAGTGCTGCCAACTCAATACACTGTGTTCCAAATTATTATGCAAATTGGATTTAAGTGACATCATGTTTAAATGTTTTATTTTTCCATTAAACTCATAGATGGTATTGTGTTTCAGGGCTCTCTGGATCACTATAATTAATCTCAGACACCTGTGATAATTAGTTTGCCAGGTGAGCTCAATTAAAAGAAAACTGCTTAAGAGGGATGTTCCACATTATTAAGCAGGTCACAGGTTTCAAGCAATATGGGCTCTGTGCTCTGAATCAGCCACAAATCTCTTCACCGTATGATGATCACGCTTCAGTTTTCATAAAATATCTAATGTTTTCATACCTTCTCCAAGGCATTGCACTATCTGATGCTTTTCGGAAGCTGGAGGGTGGGTGGGGTGAAGAGGGAACACAGGTGGGTGCTCAACAATATCAAAGCAGTATTGGGTGCTGGCCAGATGTGCATTTCTCTCTGGGTGGCCATCCCCTCTGCCCACCCCTAAAAACAGGGCCAGATGCAGATTCCCAGCATATCATATTAATTTACAGCTCCAAGAGTCTTGTTGATTGCTCCAGGAATGGTATAGGTATAGATGCTTTTTGTTCATTACAATTTAAACTTGAAGCAATGCCATTCAATAATAACTAGCATGACAAACCAATGGAGAAATCTAACAGTAAAATATTTCCCTATTGAAAAGCTTATTTCTAGGGTCTCAGGTGAGTTCAGTTTAGACAGTTCACTGGTATGCTGCTCTTAATTTATTTCTTTGAGACTAAAAACCTGGATCCATTTTAACTGTTAGTAGTTGAGATCCATGAAAAGATGACAACAGTAGAAGGGAGAGGCTGAAGGAAAGCTCAGATGCCATTAGGAGAAAGAAAAAGAAGTGTGAAGGACAGGATTACCATATTTGAAATTCATAATAGAAGTTCCCTTCTATTATGATGCTGTTACTGTATAAATATTTGCATATATTTCTTATGAGAAACTTGCCCTTTAAGCTATTCTAGCCTACTAAGTTTTCCTTTAGAACAATAAGAAGATGGCGCCTGAATTTTTCACATAGCTGAGGACAGCACCTAAACATCTGAGTTTGTACAGAACTCTACCAATAAGGAGTTTACACTGTCTGGACTAACAGTTAAGCATATTTTTTATTGGCTCCAGTGTATGTCTTATCTGTAATTCACTCCCAATTCCTTATCTCTTCTTTGTCTATATGAATCCTGTACAATAAAGATTTTGCCAGAACCCTCTGCCAGTTCAGAGTATGGAAAAAGCATATTGTCACAGGTTTAGCACACAGGGATTACTACGGGAACTAGGTCGCCACTAGAGGAGCTATAGCGAACCCAGAACCCGTTACTCTTCTAGAAGCTCTAAGGCGTCCAAATGTGAGAGGAACAGGATAAGGTGGTACACCTTCTGGAAGCACTAAGGTGTACGTGCACACGTGAAACAAACAGGAAGTGAGAGGAATAGGAAGACGTGACTTTAATGAAGATGTGGATCCTCTGTGCCACAGGAGTTGACTCTGTTTAGCCCTGAGGAGCGGAGTCTAAAGAGGGCCAGGTCTTCACCCTTAACCCCCGCAAGGGGGTATAACCTTTGCAGCAGGCACCTCCCAGGTTGCAACCCTCAGGGTAACCCCCAACTGATGGCAGCTGGCACTCACTTGGACCTCTGGCGACAACCTGGAACAGTTCAAGGCACATAGAAGATGATCCCTTTAAGACACTGTCACTCTGGGATGTAGCAGGCTGTAAAAGCATAATAAGTAGACAGGTAGACAGGCAGGTACGTGCATAAAATGCCAGGCAAATCCAATCCTCATAAATAACAACAGACAGGCAGACAGACTTGTCTCAAACGCCAGGCAGATCCAATCCTAACAAGTTTGTAACAATAATACTCCAGCGCTGTGCTAATCACAGCGCTCCCTTTTGAATCCCCTGCTGCTGACGTCACTCGTGACGTCAGCTGGCTGTGATTGGCCGAGAACCCAGAAGTGCTGGGGTACACGCAGGCCCAGCACTTGCCAGCATCTGACAGGCCGGAGACACGAGCAGCGCGGCAACTAAGGTAAGCGCTGCTCGTGACACATATAAACTAACATTTGTTTGTTTTTAAGTTCTTTCTGTGGGCACACATACTTTAAGATTAATTTGGAACAACTGGTCTGTGGTTATAAGTGATGGTTTTCACCCTCAACAGAAGTAGGCAATAGTAAATTCAAGATGAATTGAAGAAAGAGAGTAGAATTGAATGAATGAATAAAAGACAAATGGAGGTTAAGCAGGAAAAGCATGTTATGTGTAAGAGAGGTGAAATATAAGGGACTGGCAACTATGACAGTTGCATTCACTACAAAGAATTTAAAGATTTATAAGAAATAAAACATGGATTTGATGATGAACCAATTGCAAAATGTGATTTTTTAAACTTTGATTGCATTAAATATGTAATGGATAAGTATGGTTTCACCCACATCTACTAGAATATACTAGCTCTTTTAATCGTTTACAAGGCTTATTGTCCAGTGGCCAGCATTTAGCTACCTTTTACACTGTTTAGTTAATATGAACAGAATGCAACATTACCAGTTGTTCTTTTATTGTGTTTATTTACTCAGTAGCTGGAGTCTAATAATGTCACACGTTGCATAGTAACCACAGCTAGTTACAGCATGCCTTCACCACTTAGCTTAGGAGTAAGCAACCCACGGCTCTTCAGCCTCCTTGTTCCTTCTTTTCTTTTCTTCTGTTTGTTGTATTCTGTTGTCGTAACAGGTGAAATTATAAAAATTAAAACTTTTAAAAGTTTATGAGCTGTGTTGTTTTAAGGCTGCAGATTATTTTTCTTTACCGGAAGAGGGGGCAAAATAGATCTTTTCATAGTAAAGGTTGCCAATCTCTGATTTAGCCACTGCATTTTCTTTGATGGTGCATTTGACCATCACTGACCTAGACATTAGTCTCCAATACGAATCATGAACAGTTCCTTCCATGCACTATACAAAGTAGACTTTCTGATGTCTGTACCTTTAATCTAATACAGTGACGGCTAACCTTTTGAGCTCCGCGTGTCAAAATTCTGTCACAGTCTCGACTTTAAAATTGTCATGGAATTACAATGGGAAATTGTCAATTTTGACATGGGAAAATAGTCACAGTAATGCTATGGGAAATTGTCGTAGTTGCGGATTTGCTATCTGACAGCATGAGAATGTGACATGAATGATGCCACGACGCGTCAGGAAAAACGTCTCGGCGTGTCATAGGTTAGCCATCACTGATCCAATAGTATAATATGTCCTATTTAGTATAGTGGTTGGAATAGCTAGTAGGAGAAAATATAGGCTCTGGGTTTCAGAATGATCTCTTACAGACTTCCTTCACTAACCCAGTGGCAGCACTGTTTATCTGACTATACCTTTACAACAACAGGCTAGGAGAAAGGAAAGTTATGAAAAACTGATCTCCTACACCAGAGCCGGCTCTGGCCCTATTGGTGCCCCCCCCCCCCGGGGCCTCCACTCATGACACGCCCCTGCCCCCCTCGTGACACCCCCCCGGCTGGCTGGGAGGTTACTGCAGCCGCGGCTGCCAGTTGGAAAACTTAAAGCCCCTAGCATTTGCCTACTTTGCCTAATGGCAGAGCCGGCACTGTCCTACACAAAGGTATATTCTGAGAAAAGTTGCACAAAATAGTTTCTTAAAGGAACACTCCGGCCAAAATTTAAAAAAACACAAACACATTTGCTTGTTTATGCCAATTACTAACTTTTAGTAAATATTTTTTTTTTTTCAATTTTGGCCAAAAAGTTCAATTTCTTGCCTGTAAAGAAGTGCTGTAGATTCCATCTTCATTCTCTGCCAGCGACTCAACAGCATCCAGTCTAAAGATCCCCTCTGAGATGCACAGCCCTCTCCAGCCGCACTGACAGTGAAGTCCCACACCGGCATTTCCTAATAGTCACATGGGAGAGCATGCACGTCATCAATGTGTCCTCCCAGTGCGAGGCTTCACTGTCAGTGCGGTTGGAGAGGGCTGTGCTTCTCAGAGGGGATCTGCAGACTTGGGAGGCCTTAGAGTCGCTGGCAGAGAATGAAGATGGAGTCTACAACACGGAAGTGCTGTACAGCACTTCTTAACAGGTAAGAAAGTGAACTTTTTGGCCAAAATTGAAAAAAAAATGTATTTACTAAAAGTTAGTAATTGGCATAAACAAGCAAATGTGTTTGTGTTTATTTCAATTTTGGCTGGAGTGTTCCTTTAAGGTCTAGTAGTCTTTTTTTTCACAGCAAAAATACACAGTCTCGAAAACACTTTGAAAGTAATGACTATCGGCTGTGCAATGACACTAGCATTTTATAGAGAACAATATGCGGTAGGACGCTCTTACTCTGCTTTTTCGACCACAAAATGTGGTGAGAAAAATGTGACAGGATTAGTAGCAATAGGAATTGAACAATAGCAGTCACACATGAGGGAAAAGCACTGAGAAAATTAGGTATTTAACATGAAAGTACCACCCCAAATGCTAAATGCTTAAAAAAAAAAAAAAAAAAAAAAAAAGAAAGGAAACTTCGCCAGTATGAATGCACCATCATTTTTTTCACCATGCACTTGTGTTGAACTCTGTCTTAAGGGTTTATTCACAAACCAAGGTGTATCTGTTTATATGCATCTGATGGAGGCCACACCCCCAAAATGTTGTAAAGTTTGAAGATCCTGCTGCAGTAAATTGCACTAAAGGTATGCAAACCCTGTCTGTAAAGAGAGCCCCATTTACCTATTGTCAGGCAAAATATTAAGAAACTCCTGACTCACCTCTTAATTCAGCAGAGCTCAATATCCTCCTGTAACTGCTCTCTCCCTCTCAACAAGTTCCCTGATGTGTGTAGCCACGCCCACTCCTTTCCCTGACTTTAATTCTCCACAGCCAGCCGCAGAGGCAGTTGAACAGCTTTCATCTGCCTATACTCAGGGTTAGGAACAGGCTTTTTAGATAAGGAGAAGGGAAAGGGATTCTACTAAAGTATATGCTCTCTGAATAGTTCTAAGATGGCACTTGGGAGGCAGGGGTTATTGGCACCATACAGGAAAAGCCTGTACACAGGAGCAGGACTGATTAAGCAATGATTGGCTGATTGTTTTTTTATATGCATACATGTCAAATATAAATAACGTTTTATTCAAACTGTCCCTTTAACACAACAGCCTAAACTGACCTTGTTATTTAAGTCGTAGAGCTGGGAGGGGGTGACCAGCAGTGTCCAGTCATACTGAAGCAAGTTTTCTAATTGACCACATGTATCTTTCTATACACTCCATACCATGTCTCCAAATAATTCTAACCACTCATGCTCAGCTCATGCTGTTTGCTGCTCAGTTCTGTACTTACAGTTGAGTGCTCAGTTGACCAGATATTGTAAGATAATTCCTGGAATTGTGTTACGTGCTCAACTGGTTTTGGTTTTTCTGGTGCAGTGCACAACACAGGGATCTTTTGTGTGAAAAGAATCAGAGGTATTAGGAACTAAGAACATTTGTTATTCTTGTTTCTAGGTTCTCCTCCATTTCTCCAGTTTTTCAGCTGCTAATTTCTTCTTGCTAGAATGAAAGTGGCCCATAGCCCACTGTTTACCCCAAATGGCCCTAAACAACTCCAGATTTTGCTTTTTGATGGCAAAGTAGTCCCAGAAAGACACAATGGCCAGTCACCCTGGACAGTGACAATTTCTCCCCAGAGGCACAAAGACTTCAGACTTGCCAAAACACCCCAGGTTTGTATTGGATTTGTGTTAATGCAGGCAAGGCAAAAACATGATCACCCAGGAAGCCCAAATATGAACCCTTTTCCAGGAATGCATGATGAAACCTCAGGACTAATAATGAAGACTATTGTGATATATAAACACACTTGCTAACTGGTTATGGTAAATCTCCAATATGTACTTTCATATTCAGTAATTAAAACAAAACATACCAGCTTTCAATCATTTTTAATTAAGAATATAAACACTTCTAAAAAATATTATTGTAAAATATAATGCTCTATTTAATTAAATAATGTGGTAACAGAGAATAAAAGAAAGGCATTGGAGCAGGAGCTGACCAGAAACAGTCAATGTCTCGGAAAGAAAGCAAAAACTCAAAAGTTGTTGAGGTTAACCTACAAGTATCTGGAAGGTTCTGTAGTGATTGGGGAAGCTCACCCTGGAGAGAAGCAAGTTTACAAAATAAGGTTCACATGCTAAAGTGTTCCTCATTGGACCACAGCACCATTTATCTTAAAAATATGTAATCTGTCATTTCTCATTTTTTAGCATTAGAGCTATACAAAAAGGTTTTGGAGTTAGGGTACCTATTTTATTATACTCCAACTTGAAATTGAGGTAACTTTAAAAAGATAAAAGGCTCTACATACAACATATGTAAGCAGCTTAATTGCTTCTAGGAACCGAGTGCAGTACTCAACCACTTGCAGGTGCTTGTATGTCATCACATTAAATAATGTGATCAGCTCCTCCTACTTTGAGATATTCAACCTGTGGGTAACTACTAAGAGCAACCCTGGGCCACTTAAGAGTCATGAAAAATATCACTTAAATATTTATAGGATACAATATTAGCTATGTTTAAATGCCCACAAATGGACAATAAATAAAAATAAAATATAGTACCTTAAAATATTCATACCTGTTCTAATAACAGTAGCAAAGTAGGGTGACTTGTTTATGTCAAAATGAAAAACGATGTATTTGTCATTATTTGTGAGTTTACTTTAGATATAGTATGAGTAGTGCAGTTCATTTTTCATTCACTTGCTTGCTTTAAGTTAAGGCCACACCTGGCATTCGACACCGTTTTGCCACATGCTAACATATTTTGTTGTGGGAAATCATTTCACTCACCCACAGACTATAGGCAAGCATGTCTTTTCAATTTAATTAGAACATGCAGAAAAACACCAGGTATGGCATTAGCCTTAATGCAAGTACCTAGTACATTTAAGACCGTCTGCCTTTACATCTGAAGTTACACTATTCATTTTATCTGGACAATCAGTTATTGCTTTTTCCTTCTGCTGATCTCAAAGTAAATAGGACTGCTGCTGGCACATCAGTTGATAGCTTTTTTGATTTCTCCTCTTTGGCAGTCATGCAGATGGCCATCACAAGTCTTTCATTGTTACAGTCGCCTTACAGAAAATAAAGAACATATCTGATTGGCTTGCAAGTTCATATTCCGATGCATTTACGGTTCTTTCCTGGTCAGCATCATTGATGCTTTAACGTTGCACTGTACAAGGACGTGAATCAGCACTCAGTATTGTGACTGTATTGCAATCAGGTTCAGAAGTTCATTTCCTCCTACTTAGGCTTTTCATCTCCTCCAGTTCCTTTTCCTTCAGGTGAGATTCTGCTGTTGTTTCGGAAAGCTGTTTTTAAAGACATGAAATAGAATAATGTTCTCTGCTAAATACTTCTATGTCTTTATGATTGGCAATCACTATTCTAAATTTGCACAGAATTCCTTTTAGGCCTCTTTCACTCTACCATGTTTTCATGTGCGTGTTTCAGTTTCCAGAAACATTATAGTACATCCAAGTATGACACATCATAAGCGTTATGTGATTTAATGTTTTTTTTAATCTAATTTCAGTCAGAACCAATATCAGGGAAAAAAAGATGGTAATGTAATTATGATCTAACTTACATTAAATGACACTGTACATTAATTCACATACATTTTTAATGCAAGCAGATAACGATGACAGAGTGTCAAGCTGGGCAAAATTGGGCTTTTGGTGACACTTCATCAATATGCTTTTAAAGTTCTATAGAAACATTGTTTCATTAACAGAAAAAAAGATGACTGCAACAAACATAACAAAAAAAGCACAGCAATAAAAATCAGGAATACAATGTCAAAGATATTTTTTACAAAATATAAATAAATAATACCATACAGCCCTTCATAATGTTGTCACACTCGCACACGACTGCTAATTTGTAATCCTTTCTAACTTCTACTGTAAAATCCATAGGCATGTGTTATGCAGATAAACTCAATACCATGCAGCTAGTGTATTTGTTAAAAATGAAATAAGAATATCCCTTTCAAAATTGCTATATCTACATTATGCATGTGAGAAAATAATTTAAAGCTGATATAAACGAATAGAAAAAGGAAAAAACAGTTGTAGAGAATGCAATGTTATGGGAAGTCATTTTATTTAAACATCTAATTAAAATGAATTATATATAATTTTAACTATTTATTTTCTTCTGTCAGCAAAATAAAAAAGAAAATGTACTTTTACCATATCCAGCAAAATATCCACTTTCACACGCAACAAGTTATTCTCTTCTTCGAGTTGCTGGTTTCGCTTGCGCAGCCTCTGGATCTCTTTTTGTGATCCTGTGCCACCTGATTCTGCCAAGGCAGACAAAAGAGACAATTAAAAAAAGAAGAAAATCAACAACCCTGTTTTATAATTGTTTCGGTCCCATTATGGGGAAGTACACACCTCTACTTAACATTACCAAAAGTACTAGTCCTTTGATTGGAATTGTGCTGAACAGGTATATAAACCCTTCTACAGCATTATAAAATGTGGCTTTGTTTCTCTTGTGTAATCCACAATATTCTGCACGATTTAAAATTAATATAATTTGCACCCTACTTACAATACAGATTTCAAAGACAAAGATTCCCCCTATAAGGCTATTAATTACTATATATTTATGAAAAAGGTATTTTAAACAAAAGGGAAAAAGTATAAATGATTGTAATCAGCCTTCTATTTAGAGTTCATTAAACAAAACCGCTAGTTACCAGTAATCCACTGTCCATTTTCAAACTTTAAATTCTGTCCTGCAATGTTAATACATGGGGAACCATATTCTAGGCCAAGTTCTACTTCTTTAGTTGTCCGGTCAAGCTAAAAAATGAAAATTGAAAAGTTATATTTTAGGACAGGTACATTTAAGGTCAATAAGGCAAGCTAAAATCGTATATGCTTTCTGACTAAAGTTACAACAATGGTAAGAAATATACACTACCATATCAAATACATATTTGTGCTTATAACTGTATGGCATCTCATGTCATTTATAACCTTACACAATAGTAATTACATTTTATTGAACATGCAGTAATTTGTAAACCTTATAAACAGCTAGTTCTGATATCAGAAATAGCCATTTATTACCTAAAATGGCCATCACCCTACTTTTCTGCTTAAAAACATCATTTGGAAAATTTGTAAAATCTTCACCGCAGTCACTTGTATATTTTCTGTGGTTAATACTCACTTTAGGGTGTGTTTATGTTCACTTGTTAAGTTAGGCTCCTCCTCCGCTAGGGATAGGTCCACAGCTGAGGGGAGTGACTATTGTAGCCTTTTAAACCTTGCTGTTGTAAGCTTGCATTATCTTTAGATAAAGGGCCCTGTGCCCGAAACATGTAAGGTGTTACGTGAATAAATCACTTGGTAGTTCACTACCCGGCCTGTCTACTTCCCTTCCTTTTGGATTTATATCATTTGGAAATTTGTTGATGCTTCACCTTATCAAACACTCCTTGGAAACATCATTACATGTCAGTGAATAATTTTCTGTGATACAGTAACAAAGAATTAGCTTCCTTTGTCTTCAATTTTTTCTATCTTATCACTACCTAAAACTGTATCAAGGGAAACATAGACAATAAATGTACGTTTTAAAAAATGTTAATACCATAGCAGATGATTTCAAGTAAAACAGAACAAACAAGCACCAACTGTCATTAGGGTCTACAATAGATTAGGCACTGTAATAACTCATGTCTGGAATCATAGAATAAGCCTAGCATAGCTACTGGGATGCAATATAAACCTACAGGAGGCATAGTGGACTTAGCAGTCTTGTATGTCCTGGCTGTGTAGGACTGACACTTAGCAGAGGGATTAAAAGAGGTAGGCATTAGTAAGTGCTATGATATAGCCCTCAACTGGACAGAAATGAGGATCCCTCAGTTACTAGGTGCCCCTCCAGAAACCCTCCTAAGAAGCAAATTGCACCTTTAAATATACTGCACATTTTATTACTGCTCTGAATTTATTAAGTTCATGAAGGTTTAACCCCGCCACAGGTTGCTCCTGCACCCATGGTCCATTAAAAGGGTTATATACTAGAATCCTGAGAGAGTATGTGCGTACTCCTTTTTCTATAGGTATCACAAAATTAAACAAAAAGACATACTGAATGCAGATTAGATAGCGATGCTGATCTTCTAGGTGGGACTTTCTTCGGACTGAATGCATTCCCAAACAGAGGCATGTTTTCCAAAAAGGTAGACTCTAAAGCTGGTATCTGATGTTCAATTATTTAAAGGTGGCTCCTTCATAAACAAAAAATAAAAGTTATCTGAAAAGGAACAAGATGCCATGGCTTTTACTAACATCTATAATTTCAGTAGAACCATGTTACATAGCACTGGGCTGCACCAATACATTTATACAAATAATTATTCTAACTAAGCTGTCTTTCTCAAGTATTTCATAGAAAACTGAAGATAGATTTAATATTTTTCCTAATCAAACTGTATTGACTACCAAACTTACAAATTCTAAAAGAAAAAAAAAAAAATCAGTCTTCATGGGAGCTTCTGAATGCCCTGACTGTGCATAAACATTAGATTATTAACATATGTACAGTGAAAATAGGGTGAACACAATTACAACTCTCTTTACTGTCCAACTACACTTTACAAGATACTCCAAAGTATCAGAAAAGGAATTGAAAGGTAGATACCTGTGGGGAACCAGAAAAGTTAACCCTCCTATTCAATCCTTTACAACATTCAGAGCCTCATTGAATAAAATGCAATTTTACATTGAATTCACTTCACTAAAACTTGAGTCGCATTGACAAAATAGTCACAAATTCACTGCTCGCTATTGACCAAGTAGAGAATATGCTTATTGAACAGGAGGACAGTGGCAAATGTTGTCAGATGTGTAGTGTGGCATAGTCAGGAGGACAGAAGATGAGAAGTCATGTGGAGCGAGGCAAATTCAACAAGTGAAGGCCAGTGACATCAGTCTTATCATATTCCACTAGCTGTATACTGTCCATATATTATCTATTTCTATGTCGTTTTGTCCCTAGGTCATATTGTCATTTAATCGCAGGCGCCATTGTCACTTATGATTAAATAGTCACCTTATGCAACACTGGAGCCCTACTATCAACCCCCAATTCCCCAGTGGTGAAGTCAAACAGGTGAATTAAGAGCAGTACACCTAGTTGCAAGCCAAACAGAAATCCTACCTTTTGGAGCACTAGCACTGATACTTATCACTGATTTATGCTAAATATTTATATTTATTTATGGACTTGTCAACCTCACCATAGCACTTAAAGTGGAGTATCCTTGTGATTTTATACTGTATTGTTTAATGCAATTTCCCATGCCTGTATTTTATTTTTATGCTGAACTGTACAGCGCTGCGTATGTTTGTGGTGCTTTATAAATAAAATTATACATACATTCTTATCCATCATTCAAGTAGCATGAAATGATTATTTCCCTGTCCACTGTAAATACACTACAAAGTACAAGAACTATAAACCAATAAACCACCCCCTCTGAATCTTGTAAATGGTCTCACCCAGTGTTGTTGTTACTGTGGTGATGGCTTCCCTCTCAACTGACCAATTCCAGCTGTGTGATTACTTGTGTTTAATATAAACCAGTATTGTGGCACGTATCGGGCTAAAAGCCCTTTCGGCTGTTATTTTCTTTATATTGTGTGATTTGGTACAAAGGCGGATGCATTGTGTAACAGTGGCCTGAAGAATTATCTTCTTTTGCATCCAGTGGAACAAGATCCTATTTGATTAGTTGCCTCTCAACTATCGTTTATTAAAAGAGATATAAATAGTTTAGAAACATATAATAACCGCATGATTAAATGTGCAAGCTTGCTGCATAAACATTTTAATTCAAATGTATGAGCTGAGCTGCTATAAGTATTTAACTCCTTGTGTCTTCCAGCTGAAAGGAACATGTATTGGCTGAGCTTTCTGGATA